>JASAMZ010002144.1:0-65351 GCA_030248115.1 Linhomoeus sp. GSCO2_2 | reverse complement strand
GATGGAGGATGAATGACACATGACAAGGACCAGGATCCTCGATAACTGGGCCGCCCTGTATTATGAGCAACCAGAAATGTAATTGGCCTTATTATCTTTCTAATTGTCTGGCAAGACATGACCATTTGGATTGCCGCGGGTTGTCGACAAGCTGTGTGTGTAAAAAGTTCAACCTATACTTTGTGTCTGTCAAATTCTGGTGAACAGTATAGTGAACTTTGTACACATCGTTTGCCTCATCTAGAGAAGGCATCTTGAGAACGTGTACCCGATACCAAGTGCAGCTATCCCCACGATACGGATATCTGTACAGCTGATCTAAAGCTCAGTGATATCGCCGCGTTCGCTATATGACATCGGCATGATACGACGCCGTTTATCTGATAACAAAAACTTGCCAAAAATTTGGTGCGGTTGCTCTTTATCAGGAATTCCTCTTGACGTACGACCCTTCCATTCTACGTTTACATTCATCAAGAAACAAAATTTTTGGCAAATTATGAAATTTTGACATTTCTGTCGAATTTTGAACATTTCTATCAAATTTAATACTTGCGAAAAATTTCTTAGACGAAAATGTCGTTTTTGACATTTTTAAAAATTTAATTCCAAATATCTCAAAATTGCAATTTATTGAAACTGCAAAACTACATCACAGATTCTTATTGACATACGGCCATACTATTTCTGCATTCACATCCGTCAATAAATGACGTTCTATTTTTGTCAATTTATCAAATTTTGACAAACAATTGTGTATTTCTATTAAATTCCACATTTAGAAAAAATTTCTTTTGTGTTACAAATTATCCTCTGTCCATGCCCTTTCCATTCCTGAAGAAATTTCGCCGCTAGCTTATCAGGCGAAAAAGTCGATTTTCGACATTTTTGAATTTTAATTGTGAATATCTCGAAAACGCAAAACTAGCAACAGAAACGAACATCAGATCCTTACTCAGCGACCTTGACTCTACTTGACCACATATGCCACATATCTTACTTCGGTGCCACGGACGGACAGACACACAGACAGACACACAGACAGACAGACAGACAGACAGACAGACAGACGGACGGACGGACGGACGGACGGACGGACGGACGGACGGACGGACGGACGGACGGACGGACGGACGGACGGACGGACGGACGGACGGACGGACGGACGGACGGACGGACGGACGGACGGACGGACGGACGGACGGACGGACGGACGGACGGACGGACGGACGGACGGACGGACGGACGGACGGACGGACGGACGGACGGACGGACGGACGGACGGACGGACGGACGGACGGACGGACGGACGGACGGACGGACGGACGGACGGACGGACGGACGGACGGACGGACGGACGGACGGACGGACGGACGGACGGACGGACGGACGGACGGACGGACGGACGGACGGACGGACGGACGGACGGACGGACGGACGGGCGGACGGACGGACGGACGGACGGACGGACGGACGGACGGACGGACGGACGGACGGACGGACGGACGGACGGACGGACGGACGGACGGACGGACGGACGGACGGACGGACGGACGGACGGACGGACGGACGGACGGACGGACGGACGGACGGACGGACGGACGGACGGACGGACGGACGGACGGACGGACGGACGGACGGACGGACGGACGGACGGACGGACGGACGGACGGACGGACGGACGGACGGACGGACGGACGGACGGACGGACGGACGGACGGACGGACGGACGGACGGACGGACGGACGGACGGACGGACGGACGGACGGACGGACGGACGGACGGACAGACAGACATTGTCATCCGTATATATGTTACCGTGACTACCCGGATCCAGTGAAAACCCGGATATCCGGGTTTTCAGTGACCCGGGTATCCGGGTTTTCACTGGCGGGTTAGTGAAAACCCGGATAATGTCAAATTATCCGGGTTTTCACTGAAAGTTTAGTGAAAACCCGGATATGCGAGATTTCGTGGGAGGATCGTGAAGATCATGATATGGTAGCTGTGTTTTCACTAATCTTATCGAAGAAATAGCGTAGAAATCAAGGCTTCTATAGTTTTCAACACTGCTGACGAAACAAGTGCTATTGAATGGCAAATCGCGCTGTTTGTTGCGCGAAACAAGCGTCGCGGAGTGCGAAACGTGCGATCTTATGCAATACCTTGATCTTTGCCGAGCCGCCTCTTTCACAATGCCAAATGTTTGCGGCCAATTGGCACGCCTGGCTTCAACAGGCGGCTAAGTATATGGGGAATGTGCATCCCGCTCACAGTATGCACGCGACTGGAAGTTGTCGCAAGTGTTAGTACTGAGGGAGGGGACACAGCCGGCCTAAGCAGGAGGTGAAGTATATGGTGGAGTGTTTATCTCACTTACAGTTTGCACTAAGTCTCTGTCGGCGTCGCGCCTGGCGCGTCTCAACTGAGGCTTAGCGTGACCACCAACTTCAGGGCGCGCTCCGCGCGCCCTGAAGTCGGTCACCGGTCGCGTTAAGCCTAAGTTTCGACCCGCCAGACTGCGACGCCGACTGACTCTTGTGGACTGTGGGCGCAGGGCGAGCCTAAGCATAGCCTGATTTGGATGGAACCAAACGGCCTACAGGCAATGGAAATATACCTAGTTCTAGCAGTGTATTGCGCGATTTTGAGCATATCGCAGAATTATCCGGGTTTTCCCTAACCTATCAGTGAAACCCGGATATCCGGGTTTTCACTAACTCAACAGTGAATACCCGGGTATCCGGGTTTTCACTAACCAACTCAGTGAAAACCCGGATATCCGAGTTTTCACTGCAGACGGGTTCTCCCGGTCGTATACACCTCGCCGCGCTGAGGCGCGGCGAAAAAAGACAAGACAAAGGCAAGGCAAAGCAAAGACAACCACAAGACAACGACAAGACAAAGACAAGACAGTCGAAACTCACCTCAGCGTTCCACATGGATTCCAAGTGTTGGCAGTGGGACGACAGTCTGGCTGTGTCTTCTTCGAGTTGCTTCTCTGTGGCGGCGCCCCCTAGGAAGTTCTTCAGCTTCAGCAGAAGGTCTCTCATGCCACCACTGCTGGGACATCTAGCTTTGGAGAACTCCACATAGAGGACTTGATTCTGAGCCGCCTCGTAGTCCGTCCAGGCGAAGACGCTAACGACGTCTTTTGGCGGAGGTGGAAACACCTTGTGGTATTCGAAACCGGAGCCGACCTTCCCGTTTGACTTTCCCAAGGTCTGAAGGGGTGTGCCATTAGAGCCCAAGCGACACTTGAATGAAAGTGTCAGATCTCACACCTCCTCGAATGTCCAGCTTGTTTTAGGGCTGAATTCACCGTCAATTGCTGGAAAACCGCCTAGGTCCAAGAGTAGTCGCTTTAGAAACTTCTTGCGCTGATGGAGATCTTCCATCTCGCTGCGACTCTGCTCAAAGAACATCTTCAGTTGCTTCAGAGCGTATGGCGTCCGACTACTCGACGTCTGGAAGCAAGCGATGGTCAAGAGTTGGTATGCAGCGACAGCGCGGCAAGGCGAATTGCACGAACGTTGATTTTCTTCAACCCATCCCAAGCGACAGAATCGGCCCTCTGTTGCATCAGATCGAAGTAATCAAACACGCTGGTGGAGTTCTCGTAACTCTTTCGAAAGTTGCCGCAGGCAAAACGCGCAAAATCCTTGCAGGGGTCAATGGTTGCGTCAACAGCTTTCTCGAAAAAGTCGGCGCCGCTTTGCCAACCTTCATCATATGACAGACCGCTGGCAGACTCGTTTGCCGGAGCTGAGACCAAATGATAGGGAGGGGAGTACCAAGTCTGTTGCAAAACTATGTACTGCACTCGTTGCGACTCACTGATGAATAAAAGTTCCATTCCTAGACCACGGAGAGCCTTGCTGCCTCTCAATATGCCGTCCAATTCTTTGGGCCTGTATAGTTGCGCCAAAGGGCCGATTTGCCCGATCTCAAAGAGGACTATGAGACGCTGCCGCCGGTGCTGCCTGAGTTAGTGGTCGCAGAAGTCTGTCAGCCTAGGAGCACTGTCTACCTACCGTACACCAACGTCACCAACCACCCTCTGTAGGAAGGTTCGAAATGCAGCACGCTTGCGACAAAGCTAGGGTTGACATGTTTTCTCAGCACGTCTTGAAACTGAATGAAATGCATAGCAATGGTGCACATTGCACTGTACCACGTACAGTTCACAAAAGACTACAAGTTTGTTATCAGAGAACAGCAAACCCTGTCTGAGACCTGTTTGGCATAAATGTAGGTTTGGCGCTTGGTGGAAACGAGCTCCATATCATTCAGTCCGGCAGGGAAGGGCGGCTTCTTTACCACTCCCAAATGGAACATTCTGCTTTCCTGAGCGGTCGTCAAGACAAACGCGTCGATGAGACAAACTAGCAGTAAACTGCCAGGTCGCATATTCGAGGTTGAATACTGTTCTACACTCTACAGTGCTATTAGCAAACGTGTGAAGTGTCCTGTTTTCGCAAGGTACACTGTGAACGCTCGGCGGTCTATGTGAACTGGCCTGTCAAGTTTCATCTATGAATCGAGGCGAAGGCAGCACATGAAACTACCCGAGTCCGCGCGAGCTTTGTGACTGTGACTGCATTCTGGCCGTTGGAAAACTTTGTTGTACAAAAGCGGCGCCTTTGCGCGGCTCAGCGGAGTGAGTGTCGTGCCATCATGAGAGGGGCATGAGGAGGCGCCATTGTTGTGCTAGCAGCTGTCTTTGTTCCATTGTTTCACCAGCTTCAAAGCGCAAGCGAAGAGGTAGCAACCCTCCGTCGAAACATTGACAACGTGAAGGTCATTGAACTTGTCGAGCGATTCACATACATCAGCATGGCAAATGCGAGTTATCGGTGAAGACACCACTTGAACAGTATACTGTAGATGACAGCGGGACATGAATGCAAGTGTTGCCGTCGCTTTTCCTAACATACACTAACCGCCAAGCGTCGTGTTGGTATGGTACGAGCCGCGAAACGCAACGATCTGTTGCTTAAACTGACCGTCGTGTACTGGCGGTGTGCAGCATGCATTGTTCAGGTTTCGCGAATCGCTAAATCTCTAATAGGCACAACAGAGGGCCAGCAGACGACCGGTGAAGGCTATGGGCTACCCGGCTAACCAGAACCTCCTATCCGCTATAGAGAGAATCACCTATGGCTACTTACGCACACTAACTGCGTCGATCCATTCTTCGTTGTCGCTATTCTCACTTCGGCTGTTGTTCGATTCTTCGAAAGTCGAGGAGGAGGAGGCGGGGCGTCCCCCTTTCTGGCCGCTGCCCTTGCGCACGTAGGGCCAGCCCGGAATCTGCGGGAGATCCGCCGGGTACGGCACTAGAAGGGCAAGCCTGAACAATGTCAGTTGCTCTGTTCTCAGGAATTGACTTTCTTTCTCAGAGTGCAGACCGCAACATTGCATAAGCTAGGCGGCGTATCACGTATTTCCCGGCAAAGACCAAAGGCTGCAACTTTTGTGAATGGGCAAACAATGGTACGCTTTCGAATTGTTCTTCTTGCTAAGAATGGATCAAAGGAATCTCTTGCACTGCTCTCGCAACATGACAAGGCGTTCGATCTCAAAAGCGTCCCTTTTGAACAAGGACCACTCAAACGGATGGCACAGCATATCATCATTCAGAAAGTCACAAAGCCCGCCCGCCTTAGGTTCGTTCCATACACACGGTAGTCCTTTCGACCTAGGTGAAACTCGAAAGTTCCGTTGGATAAGAATCCCCACACATAGCCAAAAGTGTGCATACTCTTTGTAGAAGCGAAGGCCGAATATGCGGCCTCAAATTCTACTGTTTTATTGCATCGTCGCCTTTGCCTCTGCCAGCGACAAGGAAAGCAAGATGTTTCAAGTCGGTGTTCTAAAGAAACCGCCCTTTCCTGAAGGATTGAGTGACATGGGGCTCGTCTCGAGTAGGCGACACGCCTACATTTACGCCAAACAGGTTTGTTGTTTCCAGATTCCGAACCGTTGAACACCATACGCGTTTCTGGACTCTGGGGTACTATCGTACTCTTATTCGCTCCAGTTTCAAGAGTTGCTGAGAAGACTGGTAAACCCGAGCTTCGTCGCAAGCGTGCTGCATTTCAAAGCGTCCGTTGATGAGAGGTGGTTGTGGCACTATGGTATAGGTAACCCTTTCTCAGTGTATTGACACAACCTTTCTCTTTTCCCTGTAGTTCTCTCAACTTCTACCGAAGGCCACACCGACACTGGCAACTCGTAATCCTCTTCGAGATCGGCCAAATCGGCCCGAGGGCGCTACCGTACCACAGCGAAGAACTGGACGCCATGTTGAGAGGCAACGAGGCTCTACGCGACCTAGGAATGGAGCTCATACGCATCAGTGAGACGCTGCGAGTACATTGCAACTCTGTGATGCTCTGTGATGTGTGTGGTGGTTCACAAGTAATCACAAACCCTAACGTGAGAACGGAAGCTGGAACTGACCGTTAGCAGAAGTGGTGAATAAGTGGCATCACAACTCACTGTGCCTCAATGTGGAACATTTGGACTGTCGCTTATTCCGTCTCAGCCCCGGCAGAAGAGTCGGCAAGCGGTTTGTCGTACGACGAAGGCTGGCAACGGGGCGCCGAGCTATTCGAGAAGGTCGTCGACGCGACCTTCGACCCCTGCGAAGACTTCGCCGGCTTCGCCTGCGGCAACTTCAAAAGCAGCTACACGAGTCAAAGCGAGAACTTCACGAGACTCAATTACTTGGATCAGCTGCGGCAAGAGGCCGACGCTGTCGTCTTGGGCGGGCTGAAGAAGATCGACGTTCGTGCTTCTTTCGGGCGCTGCAGTCCCATTTGTCGTCACCCTTGTTGTTGCATTAGTTGCTGCCACTTTGTCGCTTCCAGGTGTCCAGCAGTCGGACGCCATACGCTCTGAAGCAAGTGAAGTTGCTGTTCGAGCTGAGTCGCAATAAGGCGGAGGATCTTCGGCAACGCAAGGAGTTTTTGAAAAGGCTTTTCTCGGACCTTGGCGGATTCCCCTCAGTCGACGGTTCTTTCGTGCCTAAACGAAGCTGGACTCCCGAAGAGGTGAGAAGGCGACAGCTTTCTACTACTTACTAGGCGTCCGCTTTCGATGGCACTCTCCTCCTGATTAGACTTTGGGCAAGTCAAACGGAAGGCTCGGTCAAAGGGGAGGCTCCATCGTCGATCCTCCCAAGAGCAAACCGCCAGCGCCTAAGAACTCGGTCAGCGTCTTCGCTTGGACGGACTATGAGGCTTCTCGGCATCAAGTTCTCTACGTGGAGTTCTCCAAGGCCGAATGTCCCAGTGATCTGACACACTCACTGTTGAAGTTGAAGGACTTCCTAGGGAGCACCGCCAGCGAGGAGCAGCTCGAAGAAGACGTCGATTGGCTGTTGACACACTGCGCACGGATCGAGTCCATGTGGAAGACTGAGGTGGTACGAGCGTTCGTTTGCGCCCGTCTAACTTCAACTCTAATTAAACTTTTAGGAAGAGAAGCGGCCCGAGAACGAGACGACTCCTGCTGGCTGGTTTAAAGGCGGCCACGAAGTGTGGGAGTATTCAAAGCGGTATACTTTTGAGGAGGCCAACTCTTACCTCCCGGACCTTGACTTGGAGAAGTTCATTGAGCACGCGGGTGGGTTTTGAACGTCTTTCATTGCACCTCAGCGGGGCCGGTTGTACATATATGGTACGGTGTACGCTCTACTGTACTCGATTTAGCCCTTTCGTGCCCGTTCCAAAGAATCCGATCCCGGTGTTGTCACCAGGGTAAAAGCCTGCGCCGATCCCTGGGAGAGGTGTCACTAGGATCGGATATGATCCCGGTGACAGCGTATTATTGTCACAGGGATCAAATCGCCAATCCCATTAAAGGATTTTCTTTGCTGGGATCAGAGATTCGTCTGCTGAATCTATAGTGACCGGGATTTGTTACCGGGATTGCGCCCATCCCATTTATTCCCGAGCCCTTGCCCAATCACGTTTAAAGTCTTTCTGTCCAAATCAGACATGCCATTGTCCCAGGATTCTGCCAATTGTCTTGTGTTTGTCTTTGACCCCAAATATTAAATTGTCTTGTCCTTGTCTTTGTCCTATATCCGATATCTTAAATTGTCTTGTCTTTGTCTTGTCTTGTCCTTAAATTGTCCCTATATTGTCCCTAACCCATGGATTACGTACTGAGTGGTCCACCTGGACCGCGACTGGAGAAGCACCAACCTGACTGCGTGGATTTGACGTTCGAACGAGTCACCGTGCTCTGACTCAGAACCGCGGTTGCTCTTGATACTGCAGTGTCATGGCAGTGTCATGTTCGGTGAAAACAGCATTGTTGATGTCTGATGTGCGTATGGTGTCACATTACGGAGTGTTTTCTTACGTTTTCGCGAAATGACTGCGGGTCTTAATCGAAAAGAAAGCAAAATATCACTCTACACCAAAAATTCGCGCACACTTTCCATGGTGTGGAAGCGCTCAAAGCACCCAATGTGCAAGCTGGCGAAGTCGTTGAGACGTATCAGGGATTCAATGGCTTTCTTGAGGTAGCAGACGAGAAAGCGAAAACTGTCACAGTGATATCAGGGATTCAATAGTCCCAGAGAGGGTTGTGTTTATGCTGAGTTCATGTCATGTTCTCCTACTCGGAGCTAATATTTCACAATCAACACAAGTTTACACTAGGCAAATCCATAGATTGCTACACTCAGAGTCTCATAAATAGTCCCCGCAACACAAAATTGCGGCTCACTGGATGTTGTGATCCATACTACAAAGGACAATCTAAGGACAATTAAAGGACAATTTACCTATTTGTCTTGACTGCTCACTCTGATTGTCTTGTCTTTGTCTTTTCCTTGCAAAAACCCGGGACAATCTAAATTGTCTTGTCTTGCCGGACAATTTAACCGAGTTAAATTGTCTAAGACAATTGTCCTTAAAGACAATGACATGTCTGGAAATTAACCCATTAAAGCAAAACACTCTAATGGCACCAGCTACCAATTCCATTCGTAAAGTGCCGAATAGAGGTAGCTACCACTATTGTTTCAACCTACCTCCACACCCTAGGTACCACTATTTGGAGACTACCACTATTTGGAGACTGATCACTATTGTTTAAATCCTCTCCATTGTGGTACTGAGAACAACCAAATTGCCTTAGAATGACCAAATCTCAGGCTGTCTTATATTATTTTTACCCAACTTGACTTAAGCTTGCTCAGCAGTCACCAGTTTACGATTTTCATCTACTTGTCGTGGTGCTGCGTGTACGTAGGATATCTCTATAGCTAGTAAAAGGTGTGTACCACTATTTGGAGACCTACCGCTGTTGTTTCAATGTGCTCCTGCACCCTACCACTATTTGGAGACTACCACTATTTGGAGATCTTCCTCTATTCGGCACTTTACGGTAGTCATTAGCCAGGATCGGTAGCTGGTCCTTGTGTCGTTATCATGACTGATGTCCCGTTTCCCTCATGGGATCGATACCGTGGTGGAACGGGAACGAAAGAAGTACAAATGACGGTTAGCGCCACGCCACAACAAACAGCGGTGCGGAAGACGCTGGGCAAGGTCTGTGAGAGTGCTGTTGCTAATTGGATGGGCTTTGTCGGTTTCAGCAGAAGACAATTTCAACCCGGACGATGCCAAGAAGACCGTCATCGTGCTCAAACGTCGCGAGTTTGGCAAGAAATTGACTTCCTACTTGAAGTCGCTTCCTCCTAGGGAGCTACAGAACCTACTTCTCATGCCAATATTGTCGACGATCTCCAATAGGATACCCTTGTCAAGTCAACATGGTGCTGTGGTACACCTTACTGACGAGAAGCCCATCTTCCAGCCAATCAGCAAGAGGCTGGGTTCTCATCGCGGCAAAGGGCAGTGATGGCTAGTGGGTCTGATGTGCCTGATGTGTTGACATTACAAAGATGGCTATTGCCTGGTCAATCAGGCCATGGCCGTCTTTCCAGCAGAAGCAAACAGCCTGACACATCAGGCTATCACCGCCTAACGGTTAAATGGTAATCAGCTGCATTAATTAGGGCTAATATCTGGCAGTGAAAACAAAGTAGGCATATGGGTTGCTATTCGGATGAGCTTTTATTAGGAAATTCGGTCTGGTTTGCTCCAGCAAACAGTGGAACAAATCGATGTTGTTTCAAGGTTCGATTCAATTGTTCTCAGGAACAATCGGCAAGACTACCGACTATAGCACCGGAGTTTTCCGCTCAAGCAGCCCTTCTTGGCTTCGACGGCCGTGAAGCTGAGAAACGGAGGGGCGTTTCTTGCAGCGTCTACTCTGCTCTGTGCGTGCCGCGCAAAACTGCAGCGACAATATAACATTATATAGTAGTCAGATTTGAATCTCTAATTACCAAACGTTCACAAAAGTCACTGTTACCAAAATGTGATGCATCACTGCCCTGGAGACCCGTTCAAGAAGAGAGCGCTTGCGCTGCCAACACAAGACGAGTTCTGGACTCTATTCATGGTGCTCATACTGTAGAATTGTCTGCTTCGGCATTTCATTCTTCGCTAATCATACCGTCAGTCGGGCGACTACCATACTAACTACCGTTATTGGTCGAGTCGAAAAAGTTCTGTCGACTGAATTGCCGAGCCCAATGTCCATTTCAGTGTACCGATCTACTGAAAAGTGCTTGCACGTACACCGTACTGTTCATGGTTCAGATCAGTGTGCACGTTATACCATGGCAAATTATACTTATGCCATTATACCTTACTTATACCTGGTATAAGTAAGGTATAACATCGTAAATTAGCCTTTGGTAAGGTATAAGTAAGGTATAATTAACCAAATCAACCATGATATAAGTATTGGTATAGTATAAGGAAAATACTTGGGGTTGGTATAGTATAATTTACAGTTTTATACCTAACTTATACTTTGTGGCATAAAACGTGGTATAAAACCATCACACTTAATGATACACAACGAAATTTTGAGCAGTATTGCACTCCGAAAGGGCCTAAAATACATATAGTTTCATCCAAATATACTTCTTAGCAAAATATGAGCCCTTTAGCCAAAAGGAAGACCAATTGCATGCAACATGCAACAGTTGTTGTTGCTTTCCTGGAGTGAACTTTGTCGTCCACATGGTATAAATTTAAAATCGGCCAGTGGTCTGGTATAAGTATAAATTTACAGGTATAATTATACTTATAGGTATAGTATAACAACCGAAATCTGGGACCGGTATAGTATAAGTAAGGTATAATTCAAGATTTTGGGCTGGTATAAGTATAAGTAAGGTATCACAACCGAAATTTGGGGGTGGTATAGTATAAGTAAGGTATAAGACTTGAAAAAGTGGTATAATGTGCACGCTGGTTCAGATGCGCCTCACAATGCCCCTAGCCATGGGCCGAGTCTACGTCGACAGCCTCCCCGGATTCTGATGTCAAATGGCGCGTCGGCGAGCTGGCTTCACGCATCAAGGATGGCTTCGAAGACGCCCTCAACCGCGTGCCATGGCTGATTGGACAGAGCAAGAAGAATGCCATCGACAAGATTCGGAAGGCCTATCCGAATTTGGTCTACGATGAGAAAATCTTGTCCGACGACTACTTGTACAAGGTCTATTCGAAGCTGCAGTTGGCGGAGGGAGACGACACCTTAGTGGCACAGTTGAAAGTCGCTCGCCACTTTGCCAACGTCAACTTAGCCAGCGTGGGACGACCGGCAGACAAGTCCAGCAATGGCAACCCACAGGAGGCGAACGCATACTTCAACCAGTTCTACAACTCCTTCACCATACCGATGGCTATTCTACAGGCATTGCTCGACTTTTTACAAACTCGGGTTTTCAAAAGTTGGGCCTTGTATTCTGACTGGACGATGATCTTGCTGCAGGCAGATCGTGTAGAATAGCCAGCTAACTGCTTCGCTTCTCGAGCTTCTCGTACTCAAGTGATTATCTTGGCATCTCTGTCAACTCTCTCTTTCAAATACAAAACCTGCTGACGTCAATGTTATAAGACCATTACCGTCGCACGAATGAACACGGCCGCTCAGCCGTGCTTTTTGGCGCCGCCCGGCTGAAGCCGCGCGTAACAACAACTCATTGCTTTCCGGAGTTTTCCGCTTAACGCGGTCTGCAACACCCCAGTTAGAGTGCCGCCTACCGAAGTATAAACTTGTCTGGTCAGGTGGGTGGCAGGTGCTGGCCAGCACGGTTTCCAGAAGCTGGCAGTTGTTTAATTTATGCCATGAGCAACAATGGGTCATCACGTTTAACCACAGATGACAACTCGCTGGCTTGCGACACATCCACAATGATGCATCATTGCTGTCTTCCACTGAGATGATGATGCATTGTCATCTAAGATGTGCACGACAATGTGTCATCACCGCAGAAGCAGTGTGCAATGGCACATCATCCTACCGGGTTTTTCCGATTAGAAGCCCCCCCAAATACAAGCCCCATGGGGCTTGTATTAAGTTTTCTTTCCAAATAGAAGCCCTGGGGCTTCTATTAGGAGACAGAATTTCTGTGTGATGCCCAACTCAAGACAGATAATCACTCAATGTACAACACAAAACGACACTTTGCAGCTGAAACAAAGGTATCATTTCCATCATCTAATGGCTTTTTAGCACTCCGACCCCAAAAGGGGCGGAGTGCTATAGTGGAGCTGCTCCCGATCAAAATTTTTGCCCCAAGATTTCTCGAGCGTGGTTCGTCCGATTTGGACGGGGTTTTTTTTAATCGATAGCTCTCGAGGGATACTAGGGGTGCTCGGGGCTTCGTTTTTTTCGCGTGGTGGAAAAATTTCGGGAAAAATTCAAAAATTTGAATTTTTACTTACTGGGAGGGTGTTCTGTCAATAACAACTCCTCGAGTAATGGGCCGATTTTGATGCCGTTCAGATATGTTGTAGCCCTCGACGAGACGAAGTGTGGGAAAAAACCCCGAGTCAATCGGCCGACGCGTTCTCGGGTTACGGTAGCCGAAAGTGATTTTTTGACAAAAATTTGCCTTTAAAAACTCCTAGTAAATCAGGGAGTTGCTGGATCGGGCCAGATATCTCAAATCCGCAAGATAAACATGTTCTCTTTCACTTAAGACCAAAATCTCTGAAATCCGTCGCGGAAATCTTGAGTTCTGCTGTCACAACGGGTCTCCGTCGGGGGTCGAAAATTCCAATTTTTGACTTTCGGCCGTTTTAGCGCCCGATTGCGACGATTTATGGCCAAATGGACTGCACCACGCGATTCCCCGTTGAAAACTGATCCGCAATCGATTTTCAAAAATATTTTTTAGGCTACCGTACCCCGGCCGCGTCCAAAATTCGAATTTCCACCCGGGTGGGCAAAATCAATGTTGGAGTCGATCCCGGTGCTTTCGAGGTCGCTGATGCCGAATCTGGCGTTATTTTAGCATTTCGGATCAAGATTGGCGAGTTTTGGTCGAAAATCGACCTACCGTAGCCCTACGTCGACGAAACTGAAAGTGTGGTAACTGGTAATTGTACGGTTGAAGTGTCGAGGCTATTTCGCGGCGAGGAACGCGAATTTGCTATTGGTTTCTCCATTTTGTGTCGATTTTGCCTTCAAACAGCCACTTTCTGCCGAAGTTCAAATTTGAATGCAACTTTTACCGTACTCTCCTCAAACTATGTTGTAACTCACATTTGCGCGCGCATTCAAACTTCACAATTGAAGGAAATGCAGTGCGAAAAGACGGCGTGGTAAAGTAAGCATTTGCGCATGAATTGTCAATTCTTCCCGTCCAAAATGGGAAGGCGAGTCTACGATTGGCGCAGCCCTGATTCTTAGCTACCGGCTACTGGTTGAATCGAAGCGAAGTGGCGCATTTTGGGCTCAATTCGGCCTGGTCTACAGGATTTCGGTGGAGTTCTGCTGCGCGCCGGCCGGTCCTTGTAGGTGGAGGGAATTGCGTGTACTCTGAAACTCGCGCGCCGGCGGAATTTGTGGAGACTCTTTGGGCGGAAATCGGCCTTATTTCTCATGATAAGTGAGTGGCGGCCTGCTTTCTCCCGTTCTGGTCGGAGTGCTTCACTGCAGGTTCTCCTGCACGTTTCCCTTGTGTCACTTGTTTTCCCGAAATTAGCGACTTTGATAGCGCTGAAGAAGCCTCACAGGTCTGTGTGTGGCCGTGGAAGCGAACAAAATGGTCTGGTAATGCTTTGCTGTGAAGGCGCACTCCATTTAATTGGTATTTGTTGTGTTAGTGCTCCAGAATTTGCTCTAGTGGTCTTGTTGCTTTGCATTTGCGCTTTTTTGGCTGCGACAGCAGAGAATACATATAAAATTGCCTTTCCAAATACAAGCCCCGGGGCTTGTATTTGGAGTCAAAGTGGCCTCGCCAAAAGGGTCAAAACCTAATACAAGCCCCAGGGCTTCTAATCGGAAGAACCCGGTACCTGTCACTTGTTAGCTGGCACTCAGTTGTACAACTTCATACAGTCATGAAGTCACTGCTTGTGATGTCATAGCATAGGTTGCCACTGGTGTGGTCCTTTTGTTGGTGCAGAAGAAACTCATTCACTTCTGTAGGGCAGAGCATCTTGTCAGCCACCTGCCACTCAAGTTACAGCACACCAGCAGCAGGCTAGTAATGCAGCAGCAGCAGAGTGTTGTCTGACAAGGGTAGCAAGGAAACATGCCCAACAACACAAACTATCACCCCCAATTTGATGAAGTTCATAGTGCAGTCTGGAGAGAGACACCATAATGCGCCTGAAGACATGTCATCACCTGAAGATCCTGCCCTTGCGACAACGTCGTCACTCAATAATGCTGCACAATGATGAATCATCACCCAAAAACACCCTGCAACACTGCACGACAACATGTCATCATGCATGTCTAATATGACGACCTGTCATCATGGAAAATGATGACGAGTTGAATCGAATTGTCATTTGTTGGAACTAATTTATCGTAAATTCTCCAGTAAGCGCCCTGGGCACTTATTTTTTTAACCTACCTCTAGGAGGGGTGCTTAGTCAAGGAGGGGGGGGGGGGGGTGGGCGCTTATTAACTCGACCCCCCTAGGAGTGCCAAAATTTCATCAAAATTCCCCGTTGTTGTCACATTTTTGCACACATCTGCATAGATTTGGACTGAAACGGTATAGCTTTTGATCGGAATACCTTCACTTAGTAGTAGTGCTGGCATATGTAGCCCAATCTTGTGTTAGGAATGGTCACAGAGCACATATGGTAGTGATAGTACTGCTGGTACTAACCAGGCAAGTCGTCCGGAGGACGCAGTATACTCCACAAATTTGAACTCCTACGCATGGTGACTCCTCTGCTGTTGTGGCCTCCTGGCACCCCCAATCGCAAAAGCAATGCTGAATTCGTGATCTACATCCCAAAATACCCCAGATTCAACATACAACACCCCTAGTTTTCTATGGACTCCGGGAACTGAAATTCTGCACTTGGGGTACGGTAGCATACAAATTCGTCGTAGGTACGTTCAAACATCATCTATACACTGAACGGATGCCAAATTCGTGATCAGCGCCCCCGAAAACCCCACAATCGAGTATAATATCGTAAAAGTCGACCCGACAGCCACAATTCAAACGGACGCGGCAGGGATACTGTAGCTTCGAAAATTTTTCCAAAACACTTTTCTAGACGAGATTTAAGCGTAGAATCGTTTCCAACCACGTTTGGAACGATTCGGCAACGCATTCGAGCGCTATAGACGCCGAAATGCGAAAATCGCAATTTTCGACCCCGGAGTCGAAAAAGTTGCGGGAAAATAACTTTTTTGTGTTTCAACCGATTTTCTCCGTTCATGGCTCATTCGATAGAGGACATCTGGGAAGGAGCAACAAGAGTGGTCTCGCCGCCCTAGCTGCTACCTAGCTCGCACAGCAGCCCGTCAAAGTCGACCCGGGGCCAAAATTCGCGAATTTTTCAAATTTGGCGCCAAAATGGGTCCCGCAGCGATCCAATTCTTTTTTTCCACCCTCGGCCCTATCGAGTACTACAACATATCAAAAGATAGTATATACCATTATATGCAACTTTTTCGAGTTCTACCTTGTACTATGCCTTTTTCAGTACTTTGAAAATTTAAATTTTTGAATTTCCCGCCAACGGGGTCCCGCAGCGTGACCCCATATGTCGTGCAGGTTGCCCACCTACTAGGCCTACCCAACGCAAAAGACCGTTTGGAAATCGGCCGCTTCACGCGCGAACGCCGTTGACTCAAACTTTCTGCGTTTCGCGCACAAACGCTATATACTCCACACTTTTTTGTGGAGTATAACAAAAGGTGGGCGCTTATTGGAGGGGGGACGCTTATTTTTTAAACCTTCCTCTAGGAGGGGTGCTTATTGGAGGGGGGGCACTTATTCTAGGGGGCGCTTATTGGAGGATTTACAGTATGTAGGCCCCAAGTAGATCAATGCGTTGCAGTATGATTCAAATGTCAGTGTCACCTTATGGTGGCACTCTGACCGAGGTGTTGCAGACCACGTTGACCCGCCGCCCTCCGTCCATTACTGTCGTAGATCGCAAGTTGGCGAAGAGAAGGGACGCACAAGTGTAAAACTCCGGTACGACGCACAACGGTGCGTAGTACTTTGCTTAGGGGCCGTTCTACGAAGCCGGCTTCCCGCCCGTGATGAATTTCGGAGGCATCGGCGCCGTGATGGGTCACGAAATGGGACACGGCTACGACCCCACCTTCTCTCCGAGCGCGGACGCCGACGGCAACTGCAAGCCGACGCTGGTGGAGGAGTCCGTTCTGCGCCGCTTCAACGCCAGTCGCGATTGCATGAAGGATCGCCACAGCAACGTGACCGAAGGCAGTTCTCTTTTCGCCGCCCCGGTCGCGCAATCGTTCGCAGACCAGATAGGTGGGTGTGGCGCCATTCATGTTGGAAGGTCACAGGCAATGCCCCTCCTCTGAACGGCTTCTGCCCGGTGCATTAGGCGATGACCGTCTTTTCGAGCAGAAGACGACCATTGCCTGACGCATTGCAGGCCACCGTCTATGTATAGACGGGGGATTGTCTGCGACTTTTTTGCCCAACCATTTCTTGCATTTGCGCTGTTGTAGATTAGAGGTTCTAAATCTTTCACAACCCCGGCTGAGTGATTGGCGCCAGGCACAGTTTCAGCAAGCGCGCAACTTAACTGGATACATACATATTGTACAGCGTTCTCACAGTTTATTACACCCTGCAGTTTACACATCCAATGGCGTACTGCAGGTGTGCGCGCAGCTCGCCTGGCCTTCAAAAAGTCGTATCCCGCCAAGAAAAGGATGGCCGGTCCCTTGTCCAACTTCGACGAAGAGCAGCTCTTCTTTCTCTCTTGGGCCCACCTCTGGTGCGACATAGACAAGTCCACAACGCAGTGGCGGGGAGAAGAGCCTCTGCGGCAGTATCCGGCTTTCGCCGAAGCCTTTCAGTGCCCAGAAGGCACCCACATGGGCCCAAAGAGCCGTTGCGGCGTCTGGTCGTGACGTGAGCACCTCACAATTAGCCAATTGAACAGTTCCGACTACGTTATGTACGAACAGTGCACAGCAGTGACAATAGTTGTATGGCGTGTTGCTGAGTAGAGCTTGCTTTCGGTGACGGACACAAATACACAAGCGAACGCTCGCAAGCGCGCCCAACTCTTGTACGGAGTTGCGACTGTTCCATACGATTGGCGTTTGGCGGCTATTGTAATGTAATCGTAATGTAATTTCTACAACGACACCGAATACGACTGAATAGAATAGGTGACGACGCGAAGCCGCGAGTTGAACGCTCCTTCGACGATCGCGAGAAAGTAGCACTCGAATGCGATGATAAACAGGACGCTCAGCAACCATACCGATTCGGCAACGATTGCCCCTGTGTCCTCATTTTAACGCAAGGCGCCGGATGCGCCAAAAGACGCGACGACGTTGACAACGAGAACCACCAACATCAGTAGCATCTGGAGCACCTGACGTGACGACTGATAACTGGAGAATGCAATTCTATGTTTCTATGCAATAGGAAGTTCTGATGAGTCCAATCGTTGCTGCAGAATGTGACGACAGTGACACTCGATTTTGGCCGAAGCGAATCTTAAATTGTCCTCTAATGACCCTGCTGCGTATGTAGGCAAGCGTGGCTTCATATGGATTTACTGCTCTGTTATCAACATACCTACATTCTCTCTCAGTCTCTTCCTTTTGTACTGCAATGTGCACAAGCGAACATGCATTTAATTTCCCACTTACCCAATCTTAACATTGTATGATTAAACTAAAAACCTTGCAATTTCTCCCACTTGCATAGCTGCGTAGAGGAATGCGTAGATTGGGTGAAGGGCAAAGCAGCCGTTGGGGAGGCTGACGAGTAACAGAAATCCTGCCGCGAACCACAATACGCCAGCTGCCGTCGATATGTAGGTCGAGGTGCGGGTAATTGTAGCTTCTCCCGATGTAAAGAGGTCCACAACGAAAGATCCGACGGCGACTGACAAACGATATTCTCGAAATTTCTGTAATTCTTCGTGAGTCAAGGCTTACAGATGACAACGCAAAGGTAAGACTGTGGTGCTACTGGCAGTCAGATTCAGAATTGCACTCTACAAGATTCTCCCCCCCCCCACCCCGCCCCCCCCCCCCCCGCCTGTAGAAGTGACGTCTGTCAACACTTACCGTAAACGCCTCCTAGCGTGCAGGAGAAGGCGACATACACGGCGCCAGTCTTGGCCTGAAATCTGCCATAGCAGCAACGCTCTTCCTCCATTATTCCCCAGTATAAAACTTCATTGGAACAGTGGTGGGACTGCAGTTTGCTTATCTGTACACTGCAACTATTGCGCATAACCTGCACCAACACGTCGTCGCCGTGACGTCAGAGCAGAGGGACAGAGACCTCTCAGTCGCGCGAAGAAACGATCGTTTGACAGAGCAAACAAGAAGAGACTTACATAGGGGCGCTGCCAAGAGAGCCCCAGTCGACCAGGCAAGTCGTCCAGGGGACGCAGTATACTCCACAAATTTGGAGTCCTACGCACGGTGACTCCTCTCCTGTTGTGGCCTCCTGACACTCCCAATCGCAAAACTAATGCCGAATTCGTGATCTACATCCCAGAATACCCCAGAATCGACATACAACACCCCTAGCTTCCTATGAGCTCGCAGAACCAAAATTCTGCACTTGGGGTACGGTAGCATGCGAATTCGTCATAGGTACGCTTAAACATCATCTATACACTGAACGGATGCCAAATTCGTGATCAGCGCCCCCGAAAACCCCGAAATCGAGTATAATATCGCGCAAGTCGACCCGACACCCAACATTCAAATGGACGCGGCAGGGTTACTGTAGCTCTGCAAATTTATCAAAAACACTTTTCTGGACCAGATTTCAACGTAGAATCGTTTTAAACCACTTTTGGAACGATTCGGCAACGCATTCGAGCGTTACAGACGCTGAAACACGAAAATCGAAATTTTCGACTCCCGAGTCAAAAAAGTTGCGGGAGAATAACTTTTTTGTGTTTCGCTCGATTTTCTCCGTTCATGGCTCATTCGATAGAGGGCATCTGGGAAGGAGCACCAAAAGCGGTCTCGCCGCTCTAGCTGCCACCTAGCTCGCACAGCAAACCGTCAAAGTCAGAAAATAGCGAAAAATCGCGAATTTTTCAAATTTGGCGCCAAAATGGGTCCCGCAGCGATCCAATTCTTTTTTTCCACCCTCGGCACTATCGAGTACTACAACATATCAAAAGATGGTGTACACCATTATATGCAACTTTTTCGAGTTCTACCTTGTTTAACCCATTTTTCAGTACTTTGAAAATTTAAATTTTTGAATTTCCCGCCAACGGGGTCCCGGAGCGTGACCCCGTTGGGTGTCCACCCTGCCCACTTACTAGGCCTACCACGCAAAAGACCGTTTGCAAATCGGCCGCTTCACGCGCGAACGCCATCCGGTCCAAATTACTGCGTTTCGCGCACAAACGCTATATACTCCACACTTTTTTGTGGAGTATAAAAAAGTATTCGTTCCCTGCCAGGCAATTTGCTCAACTGGAGAAGCTGTTGAGCGTCATCATGCTCTGTTGCGTTATGTAGTTGCCGCTCTGCGCTCGGTAGGATTCAATGAAGATTAGGCCACCTCTATCTCGGTGACTGTGGTGATGGTGCGTACCCCATCAGGAAATGCGTTGTTCCTTCGCTGTACGAGTACATCAGCAGCACCAGTGAACGCGAATAACATGCCGACACATGAATCAACGCGCGAGGCCGAGCGATTCCCAAACATCCGTGGGGCGACAGCGAGTTACTTACTGTATGTACGTACAGTAGTCTCGGGAGGTGACAAGAACAACGACAACAACCACCTTTAAAATTTGTACTTGTTCGTAGATTACAGAAGATGGTGCAGGCAGAGTGGGCTTACAATCCACTATTCCACTTAGATTACAGTAAGACGTAAATACCAAGCGCTAACTATGTACCTACGCAAACTTAGTAAACTGTGTCAATTCAGAACCATTTCATTCTTCGCCTTCGCTACGGTCATTCGGGCTGCCGCTGTCAGATTCTTCGGAGGTCGAAGAGGAGGAGGAGCGTCCCTCTTCGTGGCCGCTCCCTTTGCGCACGTAGGGCCAACCCGGGATATGGGGGAGACCCGCCGGGTACGGCACCGGAAGGGGCGGGTGGCCTACGGGCACGCCTGAAATCAATCAATTCATCAACTCAGGTCAGCTCAATTCAGTTGAGTTCACGTCGATTTGCTGCAATTGTCCGTAAGGGCTTGAATGCGAATGGTTGGTCCGTTTCACGGAATGGATGAAGTCTGCATCGCATGAAAGTTGAAAATGTCACACTCACCAACGGGAACGGGGTGTCCGGGAATGGGCATGGGTTGGGCAACTGGTACGATGACTGGCGGGGGAATAGGGCAGCCGCGAGTCATCAACGCGTGCATTCGCTCCACGTAGCTCTGGATCAGCTGCACTGAAAGAATTTTTGAGATTGCAATTTGTTGCTTGGTCTAACCTCGTTCAAATGAGTTTATGTATTGAGTTGTGAAGACCACGCCCAGTCACGCACTTAACAAACGGCTGTCAGTTTCACATACACAGGCTTCAAAAAGTTTTATTTGCCCCAATCGGCTAGACCGGAGGGGGCACTCCAAAGTCCACCACAACAAACCTCCAATGAGGACTCACGTTTGCTCTCGATGATAAACAGGCTGGGATGAGTATGGGCGAAGGGAGGGACGACGAGCGGGAGGCCGCCGCCGGGGAAGAAGCGCTCGCCGCCTTCCGATTCGGCTTCTACTGCGACACTCGAAGTCGATTCGGAAGCTTCTCCTTCGGTTCTGCCGAAGGCCCCCGCTGCGAAGAGGGCCAGGCAGAGGAGAAGGGCCTTGTGGAGAGACTGCATTATTCTGGACTTCTTGAAAATTTGAAGAATCGTAAAGATGAAGTTTTCTTCTTTATGGTAGTAGGAAGATTGAGATGAACAGAGGAAGAGGACTGATGACAGGCCTATGTTTTCCCCAGCCCTTTTATGGGCAGTGGTCGCAGTGGACGTCACAGCCGCCTACGGCCTTCGCCGCGCCGCCCACGCGACAGAGTGGACGAGCGATCGCCTCGCGTATACCGTAATCCTTCGTATTGTGCATTGACTGCAGTATGACGACGCAATAGAAGTGACCAATTCTGAGTGAGCTCACTCTTCTGTGTGAATCGCAATGACAGCAGTTGCTTGCATTCTTGCTGCCACCGAAAAATTGTCCGTCTGAATCGTAATGTGTTTATTGTCTCTGCACATTTGTGCACTTGTGTTCGATGTATACTGTAGGTGACGCGGGCCGTAATCTCTCGTGGTAGGAAGTAGGAGGTTGGGGGGGGGGGGGGGGGGGGGGGGAATACCTCCTACACATAACTCGTGACGTCACAACGAATCGACCAGCTACATTTTATGATGATGCGATCGTGCACCCTTCCCCCCCCCCCCCCCCCCCCGTACCTGCCCAGGACAGCAGAGCAAACACGATATACCGTAAATCCGCCAATAAGCGCCCTGGGCGCTTATTTTTTCAACCTACCTCTCGGGGGGGGGCGCTTATTGGGGGGGGGCGCTTATTCGAGGGGGGGCGCTTAGTAACTCGGCCCCTCCAGAGTGCCAAAATTTCACCAAAATTCCCCGTTGTTGTCACATTATTGCGCACATCTGCATAGATTTGAGGCTGAAACTGTACAGCTTTTGATCAGAATACCTGAATTTAGTAGTAGTGCTGCCATGTGTAGCCCAATCTTGTGTTAGGAATGGTGACAGAGCACATTATGGTAGTGTTAGTACTGCTGGTACTAACAAAAGGGGGGGCGCTTATTTTTTCAACCTTCCTCCAGGGGGGGCGCTTATTTTTTCAACCTTCCTCTAGGGTGGGGGGCGCTTATTGGAGGGGGGCACTTATTCGAGGGGGGCGCTCATTGGAGGATTTACGGTACCTATTCACGCGCTACACGTTCTCTGCCATTTTGATGTGGGTGATTACACAACAAACACCTGATACGCCATCCCTGTCATTTTGTTGCGGATGAGTGAGATACTCTCATGAGACCAAATCATCCTGTGGAACGCATTCACAACACAAACAGTGCGACTCCTAAGACTAATCAGCGGTCATTCAACAGCTCATTCAATGTGCATTGCTCTGCTTACTCATTCGCTCCTGAAAAGTGCACATCATCTACATACATAGCATGCTCTCATTCCTAGCTCCTTCACTATCGTTGGACGGTACACCTAGGTATATAGCTACATGTCGAAAAGATGATGCTTTGTCTAGTAGCCAGAGGCAGTTGCTGAAGCCCATAGCCTTGAGCAATGTGGGGTGGCGGTTTGTCAGCTAAACTGAATACTTTCCCGCTATCGCATTCCCAGTTTAGATGCCGTTTCTGGCATGGTAGGAGGAACAGCCGCTAAGTCAACGTTCAGTACCCATCTGGTACCGTAGATCCTAGCACCCCAGCCTTGCGCGTGCGACCTAACTCCGGAACAGTTCTGAATCCCTCTAGGCCGTTGGAGATCAGCTGCCGCCTTTGCTGTGTACCTGCGTCATCGCCTCTGATTGCTAAGCTGCGTGTAGGAGGTTTCACAGGCCGGTAATCTCTTCCTTAGTCTTCAAGTCGGCTTTCAAATCTCCTCAGAAACGACAGAAACGACATGGGTACATTATGTACATAGATTCCAGAAGAGTGACCTTTCCTTTTGCGCAAATGATCTACAATTATCTCGAACGTCTGGCTCGTCAGGCGCTATTGAAGAGTTAGTCTTGGGGGCGACGCGCACAGCATATGCGAACTACGTATGTATGTATTCCATGTTCCTAACATTTCGCAGTTGTAGAATGGATTATTAGAGCAAGCCTGCTGCAGAGAACTAAGCGAAAGCCTTACGATCTTCACCTAAGCAAGGTATTATTGCGCAGCGAAGCAGCTTTGGTTTCCTTGAGAATGAAGCCCTTGAGCTGACAAGGCAATTACAATAGGCTGTCCGAATGACAACCCAAAATATGTAGCGCTTCCCTGCTCCTGCAGCGCATGCTCGTTCATTTCAGCTTCTTGGAACACGAAATGGCAATGTTACTTCAAACTAATGAGACTTGCGGCGAGTTCGCCAACTTCGAAGAAAACTGGTGGTTCCACACCACTGAAGCCGCAATTGTGTTCTTGAATTCGGTTGGAATACTGGCCAATCTTCTGCAAATGTGGATTATGGCGCGCTTCAACACTTGTCACGCACACCTTCGCGCATCATTGGCCGTTATGTGCTCGACATTCACCCTCTACTTGCTGTTCAAGAATACTGAGATATTGTATAATTGGGTGCGCATTCTACTAATAGTCGACGGCGGCCACTGCGAAGACTACTGTAAGTGTTAAACACTTGCGCGTATAACCAATCCAGTTCACTTGTCTTGCTATCAAAAGTAACAGAATATTAATGGTACCGTCATATCTTCGCTTTTAGTGATCTCGGACTACGATTGTTGCAAGTCCCCTCACTGCGCAGTGGCACTGTGCGGGCAGGCGATGCTCTTCTCGTTCGTCGGTTTGACGGCCGAGCGAACCTGGGCCGCTGTCACCTACAGAACGTACGAACGGCGACGATCTTTTGTCTTCGTTGTTTTTGCCACGTTGTCCCCGGTAAGAAACATGAGTCGTCGTCGTCGCCGTCGTCGTCGCCGCCGTCGCCGTCGTCGCCGTCGTCGTCGTCGTCGCCGTCGTCGTCGTCGCCGTCGTCGCCGTCGTCGTCGCCGCCGCCGCCGCCGCCGTCGTCGTCGTCGTCGTCGCCGTCGTCGTCGTCGCCGCCGCCGCCGTCGTCGTCGTCGTCGTCGTCGTCCATTTAAGAAAAAAATATTTTAGTGGCTTGCCGCAGCAGCCAGCACTTTTCCTATCTTCTCAAAGGGTTTTAGTCGGGAGAAAGCCCTTCCCTGGTGTTCTCCCTTAGCCATTCAAGCGTACAACGATCATGCGGCCATCATTGGTGGAATGTCAGCCAGTACGGTAATTAATTCTATTTTAATAGCAGCTCTTATACTGACCTTGTGGTGGAACAAGCGAGCCATGACCGCGGAAAAGAACGACAGTCGACGAAAGAGCGAAGCCGACGTCGCAGCTTTGATCAGTCGACGCTATCAGGCAAGTTAGCTAAACGCAGACACATGTCGCACTCTTTGTAGCATGTGACGCACTAACATCCGGCAACGTAAACAGAACAAACACAACGACAACATTGCGCAACATGTCGTGAGTATGAGAGTAAGCGTACCATGTATAGCTAAACAAGGCATAAGAGAACCCTGACTTCAACATGAGTATGTATACGCATATACATAAAGGTAACATCCTATATACTAAGCGGCAAAGGTGTGTCCGTGTGTCTGTCTGTGTGTTAACGCCATAACTCTAGCCACAGTTGACGGATCGCGATGATCTATAGCTTAAACTGACCGTCATGACATGTAGTTTTGCACCTCCTATTTTAGAATTTTGACTGATGTCTAAATTCCACAATATTTCGCAAATATCAGCTGCGCCAGTACATTCTGAGCACAGAAGGCACCACAAGCTGTGATTGACGTTTGAGTTCGCGCCAAAAGCGCTATGCAGTGTCAACACTCATGACAGAGTTGTCGCTGTGAGACTCCAAAGTATATTCGCAGGCACTGCATGCACTGGCAGGGGCGCAGCATCAAACAACTTTGGATCATTGTCAAATGTCTTTAGATCTGTCTGAAATCTCCTACGGGCTAAACCCAATCGTCTACGGGCTAAACCCAAGTATCTATTGTGTGTTTACAGGCATGGGAGCTGGTGCGAGTGTAAATGTAGGCACTGGCAGGGGCACAGTGTCAAATGGCTTGAGATCAGTCAGAAATGCCATATTGGCTAAACACAAATGTCTATGGGCTAAACACAAGAGTCTACTGTGTATTTACAGGCACATGAGCTGTCACTATCCTAAACGTAGGCACTGGCAGGGGCACAGGGTCGGATGGCTTGAGATCTATTTGAAATGTCCTATGGGCTAAACCCAATTGTCTATGGGCTAAACCCAAGCATCTATTGTGTATTTGCAGGCACAGGAGCTGGCAATGGCACAGGGTCTTGACCATAGAGATTCTCCTACGGGCTAAAGGCTCTATCCTATATACTAAGCGGCAAAGAGTGTGTTTGTTTGTTAACACGATAACTCTTGACACAGTTGATGGATTCTGTTGATCTATAGCGCAAAAGAACCGCCTCTGCCTGGAATAGTGCATCTCCTATTGTGGACTTTGTCAGATTACTAAATTCCACAAAAATCATGAAAATATCAACTGCACAGTACATTCTGAGCACTAAAGACTGCCTGAAGGTCATTTTCGTGCAATTTTTGCACTGTTGTGTTATGATTCACTGAAGAGTTGTCGCTGTGAGACCCAAAGTGTATTTGCAGGCATGTGAAGTGGCACAGTGCTAATCGTAGGCACTGGCAGGGGCACGATCTCAAATCGTCTGCGTAATGCCCAACATCTATGGGGTATATTCAAACACCTTTTGATGTGCAGGCACATCAGTAGTGTTAGTGAACACAGGCACTGGCAGGGGCACAATATGGAATTGTCTATGGGCTATTGCAAATATCTATGGTGGTGCACCATGGGTCAATGCATCTTACGTTCTGTGGTGGTGTGCCATAGGTCTGCATCTTGTGACCAGTGGTGACATGCCAAGGGTCTCGGAGTCTGACAACCAGTGGTGGTGTGTCATGGGTCTCTGCATCTTGTGACCAGTGGTGGCCCGCCATGGGTCACTGCAGGTTTTAACTATCGGAGCTTGGCTAATGACAGTCCTTTCTACTATGGACAATCACCTATGGGCTAAAGGCACTAGTCCTTTATACTAAGCGGCAAGAGTCTGTCCGTCTGTCTGTCTGTCTGTCTGTCTGTCTGTTTGTCTGTAAACGCTCTAGCACTCGCTACTGTTGGCGGATCGCGACAATCCATAGCTTAAACAGACCGTCATAGCACGTAGTTTTGCACCTTTGCTTTTAGAACTTTGACCGATGACTAAATTCCACATTATTTCGCAAATTTCGGCTGCGCCAATACATTCTGAGCCATCCGAACACGTAGTTTTGCATCTTTGCTTTTGCAGCTTTGTCCAGCGACTAAATCCCGGCCGCGCCAAAGCTGGCGCCCGCAGGGCGGAGATGCCAAGCCAAACGAGGTAGACGAGCTAACCTCACATTCACGTCGATGCGTGCTTCCAAAGCGCGCGCGAAACGGCGGCAGGATCGCATGTCTCGTGCAGATGCATTGCGAATCCCAACGCCTATCAGACGCGTCCGATCGAACGCCGTACTCAATG
The DNA here is from genome assembly GCA_030248115.1 of Linhomoeus sp. GSCO2_2. Classification (NCBI taxonomy): domain Eukaryota; kingdom Metazoa; phylum Nematoda; class Chromadorea; order Monhysterida; family Linhomoeidae; genus Linhomoeus; species Linhomoeus sp. GSCO2_2. The sequence continues at coordinate 38,469 of JASAMZ010002144.1, read as the reverse complement.
AAGGCGGAACGCGCCGGGACGCCTTACACGCTGTTGCGTCACCATTCGTTACGAAAGCAGTTGAAACGGCAGTCAGCGGCAGGTGTACTATCCAGTAGCGCTGCATATGACAAAATGAGTTGATTTGTGCGTGGACATGCGAATCCGAAGTTTTGTTCGTCTTCTGGTTATACTCGCGCTTCTCATCATGGGAAGGAAGAAAGGAGAGCGCCGCAAGCGAGAGTCGATTCGCCTCCTTAACAGAGAAGCTCGGAGTAGAGAAACTACTGCGCAAACAGCTCGGCGCCAGGCATCGGACGCCGCGCGACAGTCGGCGTCGCGAGCTGTGGAAGAACCAACTCGCAGAAGTCATCGCTTGCGACTGCAAGCAGAGCGCCAGTCTTCTTCGCGGACGATTGAGGCTGCTGACGAGACTGCTGAGCGCCAGCGACTGGACGCGGAGCGCCATGCTTCCTCTCGGGCGATTGAGACTGGTGACGAGACTGCTGAGCGCCAGCGACTGGACGCGGAGCGCCATGCTTCCTCTCGGGCGATTGAGACTGGTGACGAGACTGCTGAGCGCCAGCGACTGGACGCGGAGCGCCATGCTTCCTCTCGGGCGATTGAGACTGGTGGCGAGACTGCTGAGCGCCAGCGACTGGACGCGGAGCGTCATGCTTCCTCTCGGGCGATTGAGACTGGTGGCGAGACTGCTGAGCGCCAGCGACTGGATGCGGAGCGCCATGCTTCCTCGCGGGCGATTGAGACTGGTGACGAAACTGCTCAGCGCCAGCGACTGGACGCGGAGCGTCATGCTTCCTCACGGGGTGCAGAGACTCTGGACCAGAGAGTTGAGCGTCAGCGGCTCGACGCGGCGCGCCAATCGGCGTCTCGAGCGGACCCCGAGCAGAGGACTGAGCGACGGAAGAGAGACTTGGATCGGAAGGCGACCTCGCGAGCGGACGAGTCAAAGGAAACCAAACTCAAACGACGACGATCTGACGCAGAGCGCACTGAGAAACGCCGCAAGAGGCGGAAGAGAGGAGCATGCGGTATGAAAGGTGTTTCATTTGCATAGCATGGCCTCACCCACTTTGCAAGCCTAAAAGCTGCCTATTCAGGTTTGACTCCATACAACGAGAGCGAATTTGACGATGCCGACAACTTCAGTGGCATGGAGCTGTCTTGCTCCCACTGCGACGCCCAATTCTATGCCGACGAGAGACTGACCTCATCTACAAAGAAAGTCCCCAAATTTGGACGAAAGTGCTGCTTTGAAGGGAGCGTCAAACTGGACCCTCTTCCCTCCCCTCCAGAGCCACTCTTTGGCATCATGACAAAAGACGCTGAGTTCAAGTAAGTAGAAATGCTTGGATCTGTCTCGTGTGTGGAGATGGGGTCACCACTGGAAGCGGTGATCATTGCAGGCGCAGGGCCCTTCTCTACAACAACGCTTTCGCCTTTACCTCGACAGGCGCCAAGATCAACGAAGGACTGGAGCAGGGTTCAGGGCCACCCACATATCGGCTGCGTGGAGAGTTGGTGCACGAGTAAGTACATTTATGCTGTTGTTATTGCAAGCATGGGTTACAGTGTGCCCATGAGCTAACCCTGTTTAGAATTGGGGCCCTATTGCCAAAGGACAAGAAACCTGAGAGATATGCTCAAATTTATCTGCTTGAGCCTGCAGCGCAGCTCAAACTGAGAACAGACGAAACCAAACTGAAAGAGTCCACAGTTGAATCTATACAGGAGACTCTTTTGAAAATCAACCCATACGCCTCAGTTTTGAAGCATGCCTCTGCGACGCTGAAGGAACAGGAGGGGAAAACCTGCGATCTGCAGGTTCCAATATGTGCAAACTTTCCAGTCACCTGATTTGTTCATTGACCGCTGACAGACGCATTCACTTCAGGTGCGCATATTTGGTGGCGTGCTGGACAAGCATCACCGCACCTACAATAAACCGACGTGCGACGAAGTTGCTGCAGTTGTGGTCGACGGCAGCGCGGCTGGTGAACAGCACTGCGTTGCGATGGTCACCAAAGGAGGTAGAATGATTTATAGTTCAAATCGGTTTCTGCGCACTGATCAATGTTAAGATGAGATGACATTACTCAGGGTCGCTGAAGCGCGTGTCAGAGTTGTCGTCCGCCCTTGAGACTCTTCGCTTCCCACTGTTGTACCCGTATGGCACAACTGGCTACACGCCATTGTTGCGAAAGAAGGAGAAAGGACAGAAGGATGCAAAGGTTTGTTTTGTGAAGGCTTAATGATGAGCTGTGGATCGATACAGCGCACATTTGCTCACCATCAACATCTCTGCTCGGCACCTCTTCAGATGACGCTGGCCGAATATCTACACTACAGAATGCAGATTCGTCCCTCCATTGGCGCTTTGATGCCCCACAGCGGCGGCAGGCTGTTCTGCGCCTGGGCAGTCATGCAAGCGGCCAGACTGGAGAAGGACAGGCTCGACTTCCACAGACGAACAGAACACCAGAACAAGTACCGTGTGGAAAGCCGACTTGGTTGGCTACACATTGAACCACTTAGGCTTGACCATTGACAATCGCAACATTGACACTTCTCCTGTATAGGAATCGCCGACGCAGTGGCCCACGGCTTCACTGAAGCTGAGCAAGTGGGACGGCGCGTCATTCTCAGCAGCTCTTTTGTAGGAGGGCCAAGGTTTTACCAGCAGAAATTTATGGTAAGCAGTGTTAGCCATGAGACCCCCTCCTCCCCCCCCCCCCTTTACGCTACTCTCTCGCGGTCACAGAGTCGTGTAACTTCCATTCTCTGTCACGTTGTCACAACGTGCCGAGTGCTGTTGTCAAGCATGGGTCACGTGCTGTGTGTCAGGTTGAGAGCCAAGCATTCAGCCATGAAAGTCATGGAGTACAGTGTCGTCATCGTGTGTTGAAAGTTCTCCATTATGAGTTCATTCATGGTGGTACTTTTAGGACGCCATGGCTGGCGTGAGAGTGCATGGCCGTCCGTCTCTATTCATAACAATGACGACAAACCCAAACTGGCAGCAAATCCACGACATAGTCGACCCACTGGGACAGAAGCCTGAGGACAGACCGGACGTTTGCGTCCGCGTTTTCCGTCGAAAACTGGTATGGACCTATGTATGTATATGTACGGTACGTGGATCGCACGAATTACATAGGCCTATGGTATAGTGCGAACCGTTGTTTTAGAAGCAGCTGCACGACTTGGTCTACAAGCGCGGCCACTTTGGCCCAGTGCTGGCCTACATGGGCGTCATTGAGAGTCAGAAGAGAGGTCTTCTGCACGCTCACCTCATTTACACTCTGGAGGCGCCCTACCACCCAGACTCGCCAGACAAAGTCGACAGAATTGTGCAGGCATTTCTGCCTGATCCTGAAACGGTGAGACGTTCACCAGCGTTCCGTTGTGTTTCATACAGTATCACCGCTTCAAGACTGATTTGCAGGAGCCCAAGCTGTTTGAACTGGTGACGCGCCACATGTTGCATGGCATGTGCGGAAGAGGAACCAACGCGCAGTGCATGAGTGACAACAAATGCACGAAACACTTCCCCAAGAACTTCTGTGAAGAGACCGCTCTGTCAGAGACGGGCGGCTCGCCAATCTATAGGCGTCCAGACAACGGGCGCGTGGCCAAAGTCAAGCAGAAGGGCCTCGAGTACAGCTTTGACAACCGCCGAGTTGTGCCATACAACGCCGAGCTATTGGCCACCTTCAAATGCCACATCAACGTGGAGATTGTGGCGAGCGCCAACGTCCCCAAGTATCTCTACATGTACATCTGCAAGGGGCCGGATCGCGTTCTCTTCTCCATCACCAGACTGCCCACTCCAGCTGAATTGGCAGAGAGTGAAGCCCAACCTACTGCTGAGGAAGACGAAATTTCGGTGTGGAGTCCATTGCCACTTTCTGTAATGTGTTTACCATTTGCCACTTGGGATATCTCGACGCTGTTGCAGACCTATTTGGATGCGCGGTACATCTCGCCGCCAGAGGCCTGTGACCGAATGTTTGGAAACGACGTCGCTTGGACATACCCACCTGTTCTTCCACTGGCCGTCCACACGCATGACAATCAGCAAATTCTGATTCAGGTTTAGTCAATTTAAGAACGGTTTTGCTGTAGGACAGCATTGGCACATTTGGTGTTTACTTCAGGAGGGGCAGAAGCTCGAGGAGGTGGACGTGAAGCAGACCACGCTCACGGCGTGGTTCGACCTGAACAAGAGCAACGCGGAGGCGCGCCAACTGAGATACACCGAGATTCCAGAGAACTTCACCTACAGTGACGGAAAGTGGCGGCCGCGGAAGAGAGGATTGGGCGACGCCGACAGGCCCCCAATGATTGGCCGCATGTACAGCGCCGCGCCCACTGACGTCGAGCGCTTCTACTTGCGCCTCTTGCTGACTGAGCAGCGCGGCGCCACCAGCTACGAGGACCTCTGCACTGGTAGGCACTTATATTCATGATTCAGGAATATAAAAGGGCCGTGACATGTTATACTGTCAATCGGAATCGTGCTTCCAAGTTCTCCCACTTGCTTTCCGCATTGCGTTTGCAGTGGACGGGGAACAGTGCGGCACTTTTCGGGACGCCTGTGTCAAGCTGGGCCTGGCAACAGACGATCGCGAGCACGCCAAATGCCTCAAAGAGTCAGCTGACATTCGCTCTGGCCGGCAATTGCGCCGCCTATTCGTCAGCATTCTGATCGCCTGCGAGCCAGCCGAACCCGGCCTGTTGTTTGACCAATTCAAGAAGGTAACACCGCTTAAACATTAGCACACGCAGACACACAGCAGCCTTGATACCTCCACATTGTCGTTTACAGGATCTGACAGACGATATCAAATTCGCTGAGCAACGTCGCAGTGGAAGATTCATGACTGAGGAAGAAGCGACTGATCAGGCGTTGCGCCACATGTCACGACTGCTGGCATTTCACGGCCGCTCTCTGGCCCAGTACAAGGGCATGCATGAGCCGCCTGAGGTCCCAGACGACGGCATGCTTCTGGAGACAGAAACGTAGGCATTGGGCACTCGCTATGTGTGTAGGGCTCACTGTGTAGGGGTCAGACAGTTTGACTACCACCATGTATATTGTTTAAGGACGCCCTGCGTCGACTTCAACGAGCTTCAACAGCGACGACGACAACTCACTGAGGAGCAAGAGAAGTTGCTGAAGGCCATTTTGGATTCTGTCTTGGCCGACCAGGGCGGCATCTTCTTCGTCGACGCGCCTGGCGGCTACGGTACTGAATACTTACAAAATGCCACTTTGAAAGAGGTTGACTAAACGCCGATGTGTTCTCCGCATTTCACTTTCAGGGAAAACCTATCTGCTGAACGTGATAGTGGATACGGTCCGCATTCACGCCCGGTCGGCAATAGTCACTGCTTCCTCTGGAGTGGCAGCGCTGGAGCTGCACGGTGGCAGAACCGCCCACAGCGCGTTCGCCATTCCGACGGACGTGCTGGATATGCACACGAGCTGCAGCGTCTCTAAGCAGAGCGCTCAGGCCACCGCTTTGCGCCGTGCGTCCCTCATTGTATGGGACGAAATCAGTATGGCCGACAAATTTGCCATTGAGGCAGTAGACAGACTCTTTCAGGTCTGCGTATACAGTCACTTTCGGTAGACTCGGCTGCATTAATCGGCACAGTTGTTCAGGATCTGATGGACTACAAGAATCGTTTTGGCGGCAAAACTGTCGTCTTCTCGGGCGATTTTCGCCAAGTACTGCCAGTGATTCCCCTGGCAAGTACGAGCCGCATTATCAGTCGAACTCTGAAATTCAGCCACCTTTGGAACGAGGTACTATACGATGCTGACCACGGATGCTTATGTAGCCATAGTTCTTAGCCAGAACATATTGCGACAGTCCAATGGTTTGTTTATTGGGCACAAAACTCTTCCATCTCTCCACTACCGTACTAACCTAAACACGGCTACTGTATTGTTAGTGCTGAGACGCCAACATTAGTCAAACAATTACAGTGTATTTTGTTTAGACAAAACAGCTGCGACTGACTGAAAACTTGAGGGCACTGACAGCAGAAGGCTCGGACAGTAAGTTTCGCTTTTATGTATGGGTACGTACATATGTATGTACATGTATAGTGCTATAGCTGAAGGCAAGGAGTTTCACTCCTTTTGCAGGAGATACCCAACTGGAATTCGCTGATCTACTCCTATCTCTGGGCAACGGAAGCTTTCCTCCAGTCACTGAAGACGGTGACGAGGAAATCGTACAGCTGCCAGAAGTCGCCAACGTGGCCTCAGTGGCGGAATTGACGGAATTTGTGTTCGGCCCCGCCTTTGACCCCGACTCCATGAAGAACTGCGCTATTCTGGCGCCGAAGAACGACATTGTGAGAACTCTCAACAATGTCATGCTGGACAGCTTGCCAGGGGACTCGCATGTCTATCTTAGTGCCGACGAAACAGCCAATGACTACGACAGTATGTCATTAATAATCTTTTTGGCGCGCCCTTTAACTATATGTCATGATGAGCATCTCGCTTGCAGGTCGCATGTACACCCCAATCGAAGTCATTCACTCGAATACCCCATCCGGAATGCCCTTACATCGCCTGGAGCTGAAAGTCGGCGCGCCAATTCTGATTCTGCGCAATCTGAACCAAGGCGCTGGCGTTTGTAATGGCACGAGATGCGTCGTCAGAGGATGCTATCCGCACACCATCTATGCGGAGATTTCGAAGTTTGTCTTGCTCCCAACACGCTGACGTGTGCCACCTTTACATGATTTTGTACCTCTACAGTGGCTCCCACGCTGGGGAATTCACATTCATCCCAAGAATCACTCTGGAATCCCAACACGAGCGTGGCCAGGTCTTCTTTCGGGTTTGTGACTTTCTTATGAGACAGCGTTACCTGCGTACTGCACAGCATGTAGACACAAGGGGGCAAGTTCCCTACGATTGCCAGCACAAAGTATGTACCCTGGGCATTTGCCCAGCAAGTAAACAATTCAGCGCCGCCAGTTCCCAGTGCAACTGGCGTTCGCCATGACCATCAACAAGGCGCAGTCGCAAACGCTGGAGAGGGTGGGCGTCCACTTGAGCCCTCCTGCCTTTGCCCACGGCCAGCTATACGTCGCTCTGTCCCGAGTGCGCCGTCTGAGTGACGTGAAGGTGGGCGCTTCTTACTATTACCTGCCATGTACCCTATAAACACAACAGCGCACATGCAGATATTCCTGGGAGACGTGTTGGACGAGGAGAATGCGTTGCCCCATCACTGCACCAGAAATATCGTGCACAAAGAGGTGCTTGGCGGCGGCCAGCCTGAAGAACAGACTGTTGAGATCGTTGACTCTTGAGATCGCAGCTTGCCGCGCAGTGTGTTTTGTTTGTTCGTGCTGTGTTGTCGTCGTTGTTGGTGCTGTGTTGTCATCGTTGTTGGTGCTGTGCTGTCAAAACGTAGTGTGTCGTCACCATTATTCTACAGTAGACTATTTTGTCTTCACCAGATGCCGTGACTGCACATTCTTCAACAGTTACACCTGCATTCTTCAACTGTACAATCGTGTGCCATCATTAGGCGCCCTGACTGCATTCTTCAAGCAGTCGCAGCTCGCAGCAGCAGGAGCTGGAACAACCCTAAATGTAGGCACAGCAAGGGCACAGCCTCATTCTCAAGCCACTAAGATTTATCTGAAATCTCCTACAGACTACTTTCAACATCTGTGCAGTGCATTCAGTGTACAGGAGGCACAGGAGAGTGTGCAACACTAATTGCAGGCACTGGCAGGGAATCATGTCAACTTTAGATCAATCTGAAATCTGCTGAACGCAACAGCACTGCACTGAATTCAACGTTTGTGGTATATTCTACATGCTCTGCAGATTCCTACATCCTATAGACTATCAAGATTCTCCTACGGGCTAAAGACTCTAGTCCTATATACTAAGCGGCGTAGAGTCTGTCTGTCTGTTTGTCTGTCCGGCCATTGACACACGCGATGGATCCTGGAGATCTATAGATCAAAAGTACCGTCGTTGACTGCGATTTGTCCCCTCCTATTTTAAAACTTTCGCAAATTACTAAATTCCACAAAATTCATGAAAATATCGACTGCACAGTACATTCTAAGCACTAAAGAGTGCCTACTGGTCATTTTCGTGGAAATTTCGCACTGTTGTGTCACCATTCACTCCAGAGCTGTCGCTGTGAGACTCCTACAGGTATTTGGAGGCATGGGAACAGGCGCGAAGGTAAATGCAGGCACTGGCAGGGGCACAGTGTCAGAAGACATTAGCTCTATCTGAAATCTCCTAAGGGCTAAACACAAGCATCCATTGTTAGCTTCTGTGTATTCAGAGGCACGGGAACAGGTTCAATGATAAATGCAGGCACTGGCAGGGGCACAGTGTCAGAAGACATGAGATCTATCTGAAATCTCCTATGGGCTAAATGCAAGCGTCCATGTGTTAGCTTCAGTGCATTCTGAGGCATGGGAGCTGGTGCAACCCTAAAAGCAGGCACTAATAGAGGCGCAGTGTCAAATGACTTTAGATCTATCAGAATCTCCTATGGGCTGTTGTGAACATTGGCCGTGGACCATAGGCCAATACATGTTGTGAGCAGTGGCTGATTTCCATGGGTCGATACAAATGGCTCTGTTTCCATAGGTGTTCAGCTATAGATATACAGTATCACCTATGGGCTAAAGGCTCTAGTCTACATTACTAAGCTAGCTAGGTGTAGTGTCTGTCCGTGACGCCTGCCTTCCTAGCACTTCGCCACGCCGCGCTTCAGCACGCGCGCGCCTTCCTAGCACTTCGCCACGCCAAGCTTCAGCACGCGCGCGCCTAGACGCCAGCGGGACGCCAGCGGCGGCAATCAATCGCTGCACGGCTGGCGCCGCCTGTTGCTGCCTGCCTTCAATGCAGGCGATGCCTGAACAGTAGGGCAAGGCACCGTCGCCGCTCAATCAGGCTCGCTCCCCTTAGCTCGCATTGGATCTGGCGGCTCTCTACCATTTGTTTTGCGCGGCGCTTTGTACGGCGCGTTCGCGAGGCAGTCAGCGCCGTTAGCTTGCAACAGGACAGAGTTTGCAACAGGACAAATCTTGCAACAGGACAGATCTTGCAACAGGACAGATTTTGCAACAAGACAAATCTTGCAACAGGACAGATTTTGCAACAGGACAAATCTTGCAACAGGACAGACCTTGCAACAGGACAGATTTTGCAACAGGACAAATCTTGCAACAGGACAGATCTTGCAACAGGACAGATTTTGCAACAGGACAAATTGCAACAGGACAGATTTTGCAACAGGACAAATCTTGCAACAAGACAAATCTTGCAACAGGACACATTTTGCAACAGGACAGATTTTGCAACAGGACAAATCTTGCAACAAGACAAATCTTGCAGCAGGACACATTTTGCAACAGGACAGATTTTGCAACAGGACACATCTTGCAACAGGACGTATCTTGCAACAGGACAGATTTTGTAACAGGCAACAGTACAAACCTTGCAACACGACAGGCCTTGCAACAGGATAGATCTTGCAACAGGAGAGACCTTGCACCAGGACAGACCTTGCAACAGGTCAGACCTTGACAATGAACAGGACGGACGTTGCGGCGCGCGCACGAGGCGACCACCGCCGTTGGCTCACAACAGGACAGACCTTGCAACGGACAGACCTTCAACAGGACAGATTATGCAACAGGACATTACGGCCATTGACGACTACATTCCGTGCTATTCAGATCACACAAATTCTTCTGCAACAGGAAGGAACGGCTAGTAACCATAACCACACATTGGTACAACCTTTCAGCTCAACGAGAACATCAAAACCACAAAAGCAGTGGCCAAAATCATGTTGGGCCAATTTGTTGCATCGGTCGCTCCTCAGCCGGCGTTTCTTGTGGTCAGACTGCGACTCCTATTCGATTCTCTTATGCTCAACATTGCCGTTGGAGAAAGTTGCCTGCTTATCGTCCCATTAATGTCGATCTCATTCCTCATCATCTATATCAACACCAGCAAGCAACTGGTGATCAAAGCGAAGAAATTCGCCCCGAAATGGAGCAGAAATCTCCTGTTCTCGAACAAAATCGAACCAATCGGAGGGGCGAATGAAACGGCGGAGGGAGCGGCGGATGCCTACTTCCAGGAACTCCAAATGGCCTGGGCAGCGGCCTACGTGGTGGACAGAGACGACGGTTGAGCGCTGGAGATCGAACAGAAAAGGAGAGATTGAAGCTGATGTTTCTTGTGTGCGTCACGGTCGATTGAATACCGTTCTCTTGCTCCACCGTCGCGCCGTTTGACATTAAAACGAGCGGAAGAAAACCACCGAACAGATGTGCAAAACCACAGGCACGCGACATCGCGATCTTTTTCGTCAACATACGGTGATTTTAACATACGTCAACATACGGTCAACATATGTACATCATCATCATATGTATGTCATATGTACGTCATGTACGTCGACATACGTCAACATGGTCAACATACGGTGATACGGTGATTCATGCGGTGTTTCCTTGGTGTGCTACAAGTCATGTTGCGCGCTGTAGCTGACACTGTGCAGAAAATGCGAGTGAAAAGGTGTGCCAGTCCACCCGAGCGACCTCTTCGCAACACTTTCGGCGAACACGAGTCAGCCAGTTAGGGGCGCCCCGAACGAGCCTTGCGAAGTGTACGAACGGCAGAGTTAGGCTGGGCAGCCGGAACGCGCCAGAGGAGCAGAGGGCGGGCGGTCCATCACACAGATCATTTCTTCTGCTTGCTCTGGCTGAAGTTCAGCTCGTAGCGGCTCCCGCCCGCCTCCAGGTAGGCGTCGTGCGTGCCGCTCGACATGCTCGGCAGCCACACTTTGGTCTGGAGGGTGAGCTTGACGCTGCTGAGGTCGGCCTGTGGCTTGCGCAGAAACAAGTAGAAGTGAACGGTACTGTTCGCCGCCCCGGCTCTGCCCACCACGGCTGAAGTGAGTGAGTAGTAGGCTGTGTTGGGGTATACGGTACTCTCGTGAACCTGTCCCCCGGACAGAACGCCCCATCCTCGGCCAGCAGCAATTTGGCCAGCACCGAGTAGTCTTGCAGGTTGGTCGCCGAGACGCGGAAGTGGAGGCCGCCGTCCTCCGAGAGCGGAGAAGGCTGCACGGTCAGCTTGATGGGCGGCGGCGGCGCCGGCTCGCGCGGGCCGCTCTTCTGCTGCTCCTCCTTCTTTCCGACGGGAATGGAGGAGGGCGTCCCCTTCGACATCTCGACACTGCGCCTGGAAGGAGAACAGAGTGTATACAAAAGGAAAGGAAAGGGGCGGCGAGAGGAGAGACCCTGGGACGTGGGGGGGGGGATAGGGGGGAGAGAGGTCGCAGAGGCTCTTCTTGCTCCTCGTGTCCAGTCCAGCAGAGTGGCGCTCTCCTCCCTCACCACGGCCCATCAACGCACGGTACACTCCGACTAACCGAGAGTAATTCCTAAACAGAACCGTCAGCACAGAGAGAGAACCACCCGAAACAATCACAGCAAAGAGAGAGGCAACGAAGTAGCAGAGGAGGACTGGAGGGAGGCGTGTGTGAGCAGGAACCTGTCGAAGCTTCGACTGCCGCCAGAGGCCAGATACGTCTCGTGCGTCCCGAAGCTCAAGCTGGGCAGCCAGGCTTTGGACTGGATGCAGATCTCCTTGTTGCCTAGCTCGGCCTGCTTATCCTTGAGGAACAAATAGTAGTAGACCGTGGCATTGGCCGAACCGGCGCTACCCACCACGGCTGAAGTGAGTAAGCTGTGGCACGGTATGGTGTACTCTCCAATAGCACTTCTTGTCTGTCTGATCGCTCACCCGTCCCGAACTTGTCGCCCAGGCAGAAAGGCAGCCGTGGGGGAGGATCAGCTTGGTGAGGAGGCCGTTCTCCTCCAGGTTGGCCACGGCCAGTCGGGAGAGCTGCCCCCTGTCCTCCGAGAGAGGGGACGGCTCCACCGACACCCTCAGGGGCGCCGTCGGCCTGGCCCCCTGCTGCTGCTTGGCTGGAATGGAGGGCGTGGAGGGCGACTTCGACATTTTTCCACAGCCTGGAAGAAAAAAACGGAATACAAAGGGGACAGAAGAAGCACTGAGCTCAGCTGAGACTGAGAGTACGGAGATAGAGAGGGAGGGCTTCTTGGCCATACTTGAAGTACTTCTCGAAGTCGATTTCGGCCGAGGGTGGGGGGGGGGGGGGGGGGAGGTCCACGGCCAAGAGGGCGTAGTCTCCACCGGGCTGAGGTCGATGGCCCGAAGAAGACTGAATAGAGAACAACGACTGTGCAGTGTGTGAGTGAGTAAGTGAGTCTAGAGGCCAGCTGCCTTGAAGCCCTCACCGAGCTGTGGTCCGAGTCCGGCGGATGCGGCAGAGAGCCTTGAGCTCTGACAGAGCAGAGTCTGTAGTGGAAGGTCCCTCCCTTCCGACGCTTCCGCTTCGGGCGTAATCGGCTTCAAGCCGCCCGCCCGCGAGCGACCACATTCTAGCGCACCGACCCTACGTCAGAACGCTTCTTCTGACTTTTACAAAAGATACCTTTAGAAGTCAAAAGAGGAAATGAATGTTGTTTGCGGCAAGGCCCCGTTCCGTTGCCAACTTCAACTGCGCGGTGGGGGTGCGGTTAAGTTGTCGCTGGTTGGTCATCTAACTAAGCAGTTTCCGCTGATTGGTTCAATTTGGGCGCGCGAAAACTTTGGTTTGAACTGTCATCGGTTACCGTAGGAATGAGAATTTCAATTATCATTCGCCATGCCGAGAATGCAAAGTGGTGTAGTTTGAGAGGCCGAGGGGCGTCACGTCAGAATTGACCGAGTGCGGAGTGGGCGAATGAGAATAGGTATTTTCGAAAGTGTCAGCAACTTCCTACTAAGGTGAGACTTGTAGACGGCTGCTGCACTCTCAGTGCACGACCTTAGGTACACGGCACACGCAGTACATGCACTTCAATGATTCAATTATTCCTCTTCGTCGTCGTCGTTGTCGCCGCCGCCGTCGTCATCGTCATCGTCGCATCGCAAAGCTTGGATGTTCGCAAAGCTTGTTTCACTTTCACATCACACACGAAGAACTTATTGTAAAGTGTGCAGTTAAATTTAACTAATTTTCTACGGTATCTCAAATCAAGAATATTGTTGCCAACGTTGCGTTGCGTCACATGAGCACACACACACAAAACGACAACTGAGTACGGCATAGCGCAAAACTATTCGTTTCAAGACCAACGTTGACAGAATCAATGAGCTGAAAATCTGCTTTCCAGATGAAGTTCGTGACAGCAACATTGCGCTCAGATTACGAAACCGTCGAAGCATTTTCAATTACGAAACTCGAATCTAGCGTTCGAAGGAAGGTTGGGAGGTTGCGTTTTAGATCCGTTTTGTCCTGCTGATATGGCGGTTAGCGGCAAGTCTACTACCCCTCTCGACACGTTCTCCGACGATCTTCTAAAAGAAATTTCTAAAATCGTCAAACTCACTTGTTCTTGCCCAAAAGGTGGCCTAAATTCCAAACCCGACGAAAATTCCGATGGCAGTAATGCGGTGCCGATCAAAGAGCCTTCAACCGATCTATTTTGGCGCAATTTAGAAATTTTGGCGAAAAATCTGTCCGATAATTGCACCGAATTCGCCAAAGCTTTCGACGAGCGGCCAAAACCCACCGAAGAGCAGAGAAAGGCCGTTTTCGAACGGCTGCAAGCTTCCGTCGTCGCATTGGGGGATTTTCTGAAATTGTGGAATCCAATCGCGCCGAAAATTCTAGGCGCACTCGCCTGGAACAGCGGGGTGTGGTAACGTTTTCGCCACATATTCTTGTCGACTTGGAAGTTTGCCGCAAACTTGCGTGTACTAACTAATTGATTGTTCTTTCAGGTGGTGAACTGCTGCAGCGATCTGGCTCTTGCTCTCAAACATTTTGTGAAATTGGCCAAAAACGCCACTGCCGGAAAGTGTCAAGTGAAGCTGCTTCCAACAGGTGAGCTTGATTGATACCCAGATTGCCTAGCTTTGAAATTCAAGGCAGAATTCTTGTGTTAGTGGTTTTAGAACGTGAAAAGTTGAATTACCAAGCGCTGTCTTTTGAATTTGCGAAAGTAGTGTAGGTATATGTAACCGTAAAATGTAGTGTTCTGCAATATGAGCTACGATTTACCGTGTGCAAAACTACTGTGACCCTAGAAGTTGAAATTTTGAAATGTGTGACAGTATTTTCTGTTGAGACAAAAAGTATTAACTTTTTGAAATCTCTGATACCAGCACTAAAATTGCAACCAGGCAAGTCGTCCGGGGGACGCAGTATACTCTACAAAGCTGAACTCCTACGCACGGTGACTCCTCTGCTGTCGTGGCCTCCTGACACTCCCAATCATAAAAGTAATGCCGAATTCGTGATCTACATCCCAGAATACCCCAGAATCGACATACAACACCCCTATCTTCCTACCGACTCCGGGAATCGAAATTTTGTACTTGGGTTACGGTAGCATGCAAATTCGTCACAGGTACGTTCAAACATCATCTAAACGCTAAACGAATGCCAAATTCGTAATCAGCGCCCCCGAAAACTCGAGTATAATATCGCGAAAGTCGACCCGACACCCAATATTCAAATGGACGCGGCAGGGTTACTGTAGCTCTGCAAATTTTCCAAAAACACTTTTCTGGACAGATTTTAACGTAGAATCGTTTGAAACCACTTTTGAACCGATTCGGCAACACATTCGAGCGCTACAGACGCTGAAACGCGAAAAGCGCAATTTTAGACCCCGGAGTCAAAAAAGTTCCACCAAGATAACTTTTTTGTGTTTCAACCGATTTTCTCCGTTCATGGCTCATTCGATAGAGGACATCTGGGAAGGAGCACCAAAAGCGGTCTCGCGGCTCTAGCTGCTACCCATCGCGCACAGCAAACCGTCAAAGTCGGAAAATAGCAAAAAATCGCGAATTTTTCAAATTTGGCGCCAGAATGGGTTCCGCAGCGATCCAATTCTTTTTTTTCCAACTCGGCACTATCGAGTACTACAACATATCAAAAGATAGTATATACCATTATATGCAACTTTTTCGAGTTCTACCCTGTGTAACCCATTTTTCAGTACTTTGAAAATTTAAATTTTTGAATTTCCCGCCAACGGGGTCTCGGAGCGTGACCCCGTTTATTGTCCACCCTGCCCACCCACTAGGCCTACCCAACGCAAAAGACCGTTTGGAAATCGGCCGCTTCACGCGCGAACGCCGTTGACTCAAACTTTCTGCGTTTCGCGCACAAACGCTATATACTCCACAAAAAAGTGTGGAGTATAACAAGCTCCGGTATTAAAAAGTTGAGTTTGTATTCTGACTGACATTGTAAAGAGTTGCGTTCTTTCTGCAGAGAGTGCGAGAGTTCATCGCCCGCATGCTTCGCTTCACGAGCTCCCGCTTCGCAAGAGGGTATTGCATAGCAATATTGATTTCGCCCGCGATTTGGCTTTTAGAGCAAGAACATCCATCTTTCAAGCAACGCTTTTAAAAAAGTGACAAAAACTTGTAAAAGTTTTGACAAATACTTGTAAAAGTTTTAGCAAACAATTGACAGAGCACAAAGGAGCGCACTGCGAGCAATCAAACCGTGTTGCACTTATTTATAAGCAAAGAGTGATCTTAGCGTCAAAGTCCCGAGAATGGCGCTTTCCGCGGTGCGTGTTTGCGTAATTGAACAAACTCTTGTAGCCGCATGAAAAAACACGTTGAGGGCTTTCACCTGGCGTGTCGATTGCCACTCTACGACGTAAGACGAGCGAGTTAGAGCCGTTTTGTGCTTTGGCACCTTCGAGTTACTGTAACTCGCGAAATTCAAACTTTTGAGTTTCGGTCGATGGGAGAGCAAATGATCAGTGAGTCGAGAACTGTACAATAAGCTCGAGTTCGTCTCTCTACGACGCAAGCTGAGCGAGTTAGAGCAATCTTAACGTCAACTTCCCGAGAATGGCGTTTTCTGCGGTGCGTGTTTGCGTAGTTAAATAAACTTGTAGCCGCATGAAAGAACGCGTTGAGGGCTTTCACCTGGCGTGTCGATTGCCACTCTACGACGTAAGACGAACGAGTTAGAGCCGTTTTGTGCTTTTGCACTTTCGAGTTACTGTAACTCGCGAAATTCAAACTTTTGAGTTGCGACCAATGGGAGAACAAATGATCAGTGAGTCGGGAACTATCTAAAAAGCTCAAAATCCTCTCTCTACGACCCAAGTTGAGCGCGTTAGAGCGATTTTAGCGTCGAAATGCCGAGAATGGCGTTTTCCGCAGTGCGTGTTTGCGTAATTGAAAAAACTTTTGCAGTCGCATGAAAGAACGCGTCGAGAGCTTTCACCTGACGTGTCGATTGCCGCTCTACGACGTAACACGAGCGAGCTAGAGCCGTTTTGCGTTCTGACCTTCGGCTTACTGTAGCGCGCGCAATTCAAACTTTTGAATTTCGAAACCTCTTAGCTGAATGATCAGTGAGTCGAGACCTATCCGTAGAGCCCAAGATCTCCGCTCTACGACTTTCCAACGCCGAGATCTGGGAGCGTTACGTACGTACGGACGGACGGACGGACGCACGCACGCACGCCGAGCTCTCGTATGGTGTCGCCCGCCTGAGGGCGGGCGAAAAAATTCCAGCCACCGTGCAGCAAAAACTCGACCAGTTACTGTCCCTTCCCCGAGACAGTCGCGCCGTTTGCAAGCAACAAAGTGAAATGGTCGCTAGACTCTTAGGCGAAGCCATAGACGAAATCAAAGCCTTCCCATGCGACACTGAAGTACGCGAAGAAGCGACAAATAATGGAAATGTGCACAAAACGAAAACAAACGACGAAAAGCAACAATTCGCGAACAGCGCCGAGGGAGGAGCGAAACAATTAGAAGACAGTGAAGAAAACTTAATTGTAGAAACGGAGAACACAAAGAGCTTAACCATGCAAGTGGGAGAGCACAGAGTGAAGGCGACGTCGATGCGTGAGTGTTTGCTTTGATGCAATAGAAATTGTGTAAATTTGTTTGCGTACGCAATTTGGATATTGGCATGGTAGAATTATAGCTCTGGAAGTCTGGCGCGCAGAAGAGCTGGAGCGCAACCTCAAAGGCTGCGTCACGGGTGGGTATACTGTAACTGTGTAGTGTACTGTATTGAATTCACCAACTTGGCTCTTATTTGGGGGGGGGGGGGGGGGTCGGAATGGTGAGGTGGAACTTTTCTCATACGAAGAGGTGGGGCTTCTAGAGGGGGGGGGGGGGGGGGGGGGTGGATTGGGATCACCCCCCCCCCCCTATTCGCCTGGATACGGTGCTTTTTGCCGTATATATTCCAAATTCCCCTTCTGGGCGCGGGGGGGGGGGGCGGGGGGTTGCTAAACAAACTGGATGGCCGCTGATTACATTCTACCCTTCTCTCTCGAGTGGGGGGGGGGGGTCTGCGCTTAATGTATGCAGTATTACGGTACTTTCCTTTACCGTGCATTCAGGCCTGCTGACCGCCTCCAAGGCTCTAGTGGCCAAAGTGCAGAAGTGCCTGGACGAATCGCCACCTTCCCCCTATGTTTACGAGGAATCGGTGGCGCTTCTCGACAAACTCACACGGAACATCCACTCTCTGCCCACTCACGCGGACATTCTATTGGTCGCCTTCTACGAGTATTGCGACGAATTGCGAGCGAGAAAAGGGGAAGACAAAGTGAAAATAGCCCACATTCTAGAGAGACCTATCAACAAGCTGTGCGAAGCGACAGTTTCGGTTGCGGAGAGCTTTGGCTCTAGGTAGGAAGACCAATGATTTTGTGCAACTTTTTTTATTTATAGTTACGTTTCGTTGGATAATTTGGCTGAATTTCACTCGATTTGATTGTAGGAGCGAAAGGTTGCGACCACCTACCTACTTTCGCTAGCACGGTGTAATTTCATCCAGTAGCTTCGAAGCAATGAGTACACGTGAAATGTCCATAGGTATTGTTTTTGTGAAACTATGTACTAATCGTTGCTGTGTAATTAACTGACCAGGCACCTATGTATCTTGGAGAATGCCTTTTATACGCTCATAACACTGAATACATTGCTTTATTACTCTCCTTGCACTCAATACAAAGCGTCTACAAACCAATAATGGTCGTGAAACAAACACTCATTTCGATATTTTACTATTCCACATTTTACCAATTCTAGAGAAGGCTGGTGTCCAGTTGAGAAAAAGAGGGAGGGAATAGAGTTCGCAAGGAAAGCGGCCGAACACAACAAGGAAAAGGCTCGAAAATTGCTTCGCGGCGAAGAAGAAACTCGCGAATAGAAACTGTGTTGTTTCGTTGTCGTTTTGCTGTTAGGTGTGTTGCCCCTTGTTGTGGCTTACGTTAGTCGATTCTTGGTTGCTCTGTCTCTTTCGTGGTAGCTTTAGATCGATAACTTTTGGTTGGTGCTTCTTGTTTAGCGTATGAGGAGTTGTGCTGTTAGATGATCTGCCCTCTCGGCTGTTAGAACGTAGACGTGAATTGTGGAAAAGACTAGTTATCGCTTTTCCTTCGGTGGCAGTCCTCCAAAGCCAGTTAGCATTGTAGTTGGTGGTTTCGACCAAGCGTTCACAGCAGTTTGCAGTGTCGTCTGCATTAAATTGAATACTCAGAGGATCATATGTTCTCTCTCAGTGGCTGGGCCGGTGATGCTAAACAATTCCACGTCAGCGAATATGTACATAGTTCCTTCACAGTAGGTACGAATACATACACGTATCAGCACCAATGAAAGAGGAAAACACGCAGCTGCACGAATCAACGCGAAGGCGAACGAGACGAAGCATCAGTATGTATAGGCACGAGTTACCGCATTATGCGGTGGAGTCAACAACATCTACAGGGCGTGAACGCCTAGTGCCATCGGAACTACTAAGCAGTAAACAGCGCCGATTCAAAGCCATACTTATTTTTCGCCTTCGCTGTTGTCACTTCGTCTGTCGCTGTCAGATTCTTCGGAGGTCGAAGAGGAGGAGGAGCGTCCCTCTTCTTGGCCGCTGCCCTTGCGCACGTAGGGCCAGCCCGGAATCTGCGGGAGACCCGGGTACGGTACTGGGAGGGGCTGATGATGACCCACAGGCACGCCTGAACAAGTCCAATTGAATGATCAAGTAATCAATTCATCATTTCAATTCAGTTCACGTCACTGCTGCATATTGAATGTCTGTAAGACTAGAACCGATTGAAATGGGTCATTCCGAAAATGTTTGCCTGCGGCGCTATTTGGCAAAGCATTTGATAGCTATGCACATGAATGTATTCGCAAAATTCTTGTCCGCGTCGTACAAATTAATGCAATTTTGCAGCAGCTTGGCCACCTGTGGCTGCAAAAGTTCCGCTCCAGCCCCCACCCCCCCCCCCATTCCCGATCCTCTACCGCCACGGCAACTTCACACACGGAGAAAGTTTACATGTTGCATAAAATTTGCAAATACATAGCTCACTCACCGACGGGGACCGGGGGCCCGGGAACGGGCACGGGCTGGGCAACGGGCACGACCACTGGCGGGGGAAGAGGGCAGCCGCGGGTCATCAGCGCGTACATTCGCTCCACGTAACTCTGGATCAGCTGCACTGAAAGATGAATTAAAGCTTGGCCCAACCTTGTTCAAATGAGTTTGCGTAATATTGAGTACAAAATCATTCTTAGTCATGAGCCTATCAACATCTGTCAACTTCACATAGACAAAACGATTCAAATGTGCCTGCAAATTAGACGGGGGGCGGGAGGAGGGGGCCTCAAAGTCCGCCATCCAACAATCATCCATGGCTGACGACTCACGTTTGCTCTCGATGATGAACAGGTTGGGAGGAGTATGGGCGAAGGGAGGGACGACGGGCGGGAGGCCGCCGCCGGGGAAGAAGCGCTCGCCCCCTTCCGATTCGGGTTCTACCGCAGCACTCGAAGTCGATTCGGTGGCTTCTCCTTTGGTTCTGCCGAAGGCTCCCGCTGCGAAGAGGGCCAGGCAGAGGAGAAGGGCCTTCTGGAGAGACTGCATTCTGGACTTCTTGAGAGTTTGAAGAATCGTAAAGGTGAAGCTTTCTTCTTTATGGTAGTAGGAAGATTGAGAAGAACAGAGGAAGAGGACTGATGGCAGGCCTCTGATTCCCCACTCCTTTTATGGGCAGTCGTCGCAGTGGACGTCACAGCCGCCTACGGCCTTCGCCGCGCCGCCCACGCGACAGAGTGGGCGCGCGATCGCCTCGCACCTACCGTAGTCCTTCGTATAGTACAGGGTGGCCCACCGAAAACCCGTGCTCTTTGTCAGCTTATATCTCTTGCCTCTGTTCATCGATTTGGCTCAAATTTTCAGCGATTGTAGTGCATTAGCAAACTTAAGGATGTGCCAAGTTGCAGCTGTTTCACTGGACTAACGAGCAAGCTAGAGCGGGCAACACAAAGATCATCGACAATTCAAAGGCCGCGAAGCTGACAAATGCGCGTATGAGTGGCAATTTCGCTGGAACTTGTATCATACGTTAAGGTGGTTCTTCTCTACCTCGTGTTAAAATATCAGCTCGTTTGATACTGTACAGCGAAAGTTACAGTAGTTTTAGCTGCCGACATTACGCGCAATTTGGAGAACTCAGGAACTTTGACATCACGTTACTCACCCTATGGAGGTTGCAGCGACGTAAGACAAAAACTGTGAAACTCGGGATTAGTGATGGCAACCAAAAACTGGGTAAGTACTTACCCAGTTTTACCCAGTTTATTTTAACTGGGTATACCCAGTTTTTACTTGCCCAGTTTCGTTTCAGCGTACCCAGTTTTACCCAGTTTTACGTTTACCCAGTTGTTTTGCTGCGTACCTAAGCAGTTTCGGCTAGAAAACTGGGTAATCAGTTTTACTTACCCAGGTTTTACCCAGTTAATAGACTGGGTAAGAAACTGGGTAAACCGTATTTTGCAATCCTACCACTGTCAAATTTGCCTATTATCCATTTATGAGGCGGTCATTGTCTAATGTAACATGCAGTGACCAGCACAAAACGTCATCTAGCCGCTGTTTAGTGTAGATGTCAGCGATGCTCAGAGACTTTGGCGTTGAAATATGTGTCTCATCCAAAGAGATAGCAATACTATGAAGTGGAAAATGTTTGATTCTAGAGCGAAATGTCGCAGCACAGTTTATGCGCTACAAGCAGGGCCACTCTGGTCTGCATTCTGCTAGACCTATGTTGGTCTGATCTCAGAAGGGATGGTTCACTTCACAGTTCACAGTGCCTCTGTGGGGTTAGTCTTCATGCATTTTGTGGTCCTGTACTAGGCTACTAATACCAGCGAATATTGACCATTTTGTCACAATTGCACCAGAAGTCTGTTGGTCCAGTATTTTGATGCATTCATGCGCTAAATCAGAAGCGCTATTGTTTCAAAATTTTCCATCTTACTTACCCAGTTTACCCAGTTTATTCGGCCGTACTTACCCAGTTTTACTGAAAACTGGGTAAATTTACCTGTACTTACCCAGTTTTGCCGAAAACTGGGTATACTTACCTGTACTTACCCAGTTTCCAAATTTTGGAAATTGCCATCACTACTCGGGATCACATCCTTTATCACATATCTAAAAATGAGCAAAATCAGAGAAGGTCAAAATTTTTGTCGATTTTGTGTGAACTCTCTCCAGGAAGGCATTTTCAATGCTACGACAACGATGAACAAGCTAGAAAGCTGTAACTTCTGGTATCGTTAAGTTACACCTTAGACTATAATCGCTGAAAATTTTAGCCAATTCGAGCAATCCACGCTAGAGATACAAGCCAGCAAAGAGCACGGGTTTTGGGTGGACCACCCTGTACAATGGCGCAGCATGACGACGCAATAGAAGCGACCAATTCTGAGTAAGCTCACTCTTCTGTGTGAATTGCAATGACAGCCGTTGCCTGCAATCTTGCTGGCTCCAAAAGATTGTCCGTCTAAATCGTGATGTGTAAGTTTGTGCACTTGTGTTCGCTGCATACTGTAGGTGACGTAGGCGGTAATCTCTCGTGGTAGGAAGTAGGAGGGTGGGGGGGGGGGATGGTAGAGAACCTCCTACGCATAACTCATGACGTCACAACGAATCGGCCAGCTCCATTTTATGATGTCACATGTGATTGTCAAACCGTCGAACTGATACAAATGTGATCGTGCACCCCCCCCCCCCCCCCCGTGACGACAAACAAACACCTGATACACCATCCCTGTCATTATGTTGCGGATGAGTGAGATACTCTCATGAGACCAAATCATCCTGCGGAGCGCATTCACAACACAAACAGTGCGACTCCTGAGACTAATCAGTGGTCATTCAACAGCTCATTCAGTGTGCATTGCTCTCCGTACTCATTCGCTCCTGAAAAGCTCACATCATCTGCATACACAGCATGCTCTCATTCCTAGCTCTTTCACTATCGTTGGACGGTACACCTACCTAGGTATACAGCAACATGTCGAAGAGATGACGCTGTGTCTAGTAGCCAGAGGCAGTTGCTGAAGCTCATAACCTTGAGCAATGTGGCGTGTCGGCTTGGCAGCCGAACTGAATACTTTCCCGCTACCGCATTCCCAGTTTAAAGGCCGTTTCTGGCATGGTAGGAGGAGCAGCCGCTAAAGTCAACGTTCAGTACCCATCGGGAACCGTAGATCCTTGCACCCCAGCCTTGCGCGTGCGACCTAAGTCCGGAACAGTTCTGAATCCCTCTAGGCCGTTGGAGATCAGCTGCCACCTTGCTGCGTCATCGCCTCTGATTGGTAAGCCGCGTGTAGGAAGCTGTACAGGCGGTAAGCTCTTCCTTAGTCTTCGAGAGTCGGCTTTCAAATCTCCTCAGAAACGACATGGGTAAAGTCGCTCAGGTAGATTGTGTAAGTGACCTTTCCTTCCGCGAAAATGGTCTACAATTATGTACGATCTCGAAGGCTGCGCTGCGTTTTGCTCGTTAAGAGTTTGTCAAGAGTTTGAAAGGTTTGAGGGCGTGAAACACATGCGAAATACATACAAACGTACCTACCTAGCCACCTACTTACCGTACCTTCCTGTCGTTCGCAGCTGTACAATGGATTATTAGAACAAGTCTGCTACGGAAAACTAAGGATAAGCCTTACGATCTTCACCTAAGCAAGGTAATATCACGCAGCGAAGCAGCTTTGGGCCAATAGCATGATTGTTCCAATAGCATAGCATGGAGCCCTTGAACGGACAAGACAATTACAATCAGTGTGTCCAATTGTTCCGACGGAACAATGTTCCGGAACAAAGTTCCTGTTAAATTGTTAACAAAACAAGAACAATTTATATTGTTCCAAGGCTTTCTGGAACAAGAACAAAACAAGAACAATGTAGCGGGGGGATTGGAACAAAATGTTTGAATTGTTCTTAAATTGTTCCTAAATTGTTCCTTTTAAAATGCGCTGTGTAACAAGATGACGCTGTGCTGACAGTCGGGGAACATCATACTGGTTCAAGATAGACACTGTTTAGGACTAAAAAGTTTGAACATTTGATGTGGTGCAAGCAAGAAATTTTTAGATGTTGTGAACAATATGCCACTGCAGGTGCACCGATCGGGGCTATCTTGTAGGGCCAGCGTTGCACTGACTGGAACAATTTAAGAACAATGTTCCTTAAATTGTTAACAATGTTCCAAGATTTGGGTTGGAACAAGAACAAGAACAAAACAATTTATTTTTGGACCACCTGGAACAAAACAAGAACAAAACAATTTCCGAAATCTTGGAACAATGGACACACTGATTACAATTGGCTGTCCGAGTTACAACCCAGAATACATAACGCTTCTCTGCTCCTGCATGTTCATTTCAGGTTCTTGGAACACGAAATGGCAATGTTACTTCAAACTAATGAGACTTGCGGCGAGTTTGCCAACTTCAAAGAAAACTGGTGGTTCCACGCCGTTGAAGCCGCAATTGTGTTCTGGAATTCGGTTGGCATACTGGCCAATCTTCTGCAAATGTGGATGATGGCGCGCTTCAACACTTGTCACGCACACCTTCGCGCATCATTGGCCGTTATGTGCTCGACATTCACCCTCTATTTGCTGTTCAAGAATACTGAGATACTGTACAATTGGGTACGCATTCTACTAATAGTCGACGGCGGCGACTGCGAAGACTACTGTAGGTGTTCGACGCTGTCGTGAATAGCCGATTTTGTCCACTTGTCTTGTTAAAGGTAAGACGAATCTCCTAAATATTAGCGTGATCTTCGCTTTCAGTGATCTCGGACCACGACTGTTGCAAGTCCCCTCACTGCGCAGTGGCTCTGTGTGGACAGGCGATGCTCTTCTCGTTCGTCGGCCTGACAGCAGAGCGCACATGGGCCGCTGCCACCTACAGAACGTACGAACGGCGACGATCTTTTGTCTTCGTTGCTTTTGCCACGTTGTTCCCGGTGAGAAACATGAGTCGTTGTCGTCGTCGTCGTCGTCGTCGTCGTCGTCGTCGTCGTCGTCGTCGTCGTCGTCGTCGTCGTCGTCGTCGTCGTCGTCGTCGTCGTCGTCGTCGTCGTCATCGTCGTCGTCGTCGTCGTCGTCGTCGTCGCTCATCAATAAACCTACATTTCAGTGGTTTGCTGCCACAGCCAGCACCTTTCCCATCTTCTCAAAGGGTTTTAGTCGGGAGAAAGCCCTTCCCTGGTGTTCTCCCTTAGCCATTCAAGCGTACAACGATTATGCGGCCATCATTGGTGGAATGTCAGCCAGTACTGTAATTAATTCTGTTTTAATAGCAGCTCTTATACTGACCTTGTGGTGGAATAAGCGAGCGTTGACTGCGGAAAAGAACGACAGTCGACGAAGGAACGAAGCTGACGTCGCAGCTTTGATCAGTCGACGCTATCAGGCGAGTGGCCAAAGTGTACCATTTAGTGTCACAACACTTGGTCACGTTGTGGTGTAGCGATACACAGGATGGTGCATAGGTAACACAACATGTCATAGGATAATCGTACATACCCGTAGTACGCCATTGCTAATTAAAGAACCCTTATAAATATATCATCACCTACATGCAGTAATCCCAACTTCAGTCAGGCCTACTTGACACCCTTAACGTGCAACAAAATTTTCAGCTCAACGAGAACATCAAAACCACAAAAGCAGTGGCCAAAATCATGTTGGGTCAGTTTCTTGCCTCGGTCGCTCCTCAGCCGGCGTTTCTCGTGGTCAGACTGCGACTCCTATTCGATTCTCTTATGCTCAACATTGCCGTTGGAGAAAGTTGCCTGTTGATCGTCCCGTTAATGTCTATTTCATTCCTCGTCATATACATCAATACCAGCAAGCAACTGGTGGTCAAAGCGAAGAAATTTGCCCCGAAATGGAGCAGAAATCTCCTGTTCTCCAACAAAATCGAGCCAATCGGAGGGGCGAATGAAACGGCGGAGGGAGCGGCGGACGCCTACTTCCAGGAACTCCAAATGGCCTGGGCAGCGGCCTACGTGGTGGACAGAGACGACGGTTGAGCGCTGGAGATCGAACAGAAAAGGAGAGATTGAAGCTGATGTTTCTTGTGTGCGTCACGGTCGATTGAATACCTTTCTCTTGCTCCACTGTCGTGCCGTTTGACATTAAAACGAGCGGAAGAAAACCACCGAATAGATGTGCAGAACCACAGGCACGCGACATCGCGATCTTTTTTCGCCCGGCCTCGGCCGGGCGAACCCCTACGAGAGCTTATCGTGCGTGCGTGCGTCCGTCCATTCGTGCGTCCCGCTCTTAGATCTCGGCGTCGGTAAGTTGTAGGAAGGAGATCTTGGGCTCTACGGAAAGGCCTTGACTCACTGATCATTCAGCTAAGAGGTTTCGAAATTCAAAACTTTGAATTTCGCGAGTTAGAGTAACCCGAAGGTCAAAACGGAAAACGGCTCTAACTCGCTCGTCTTACGTCGTAGAGCGGCGTGCGATAGGTCAACTAAAAGGTCTCGACGTGCTCTTTCATTTGGCATTGAAAATTTTCTTAATTACGCAAACACGCACCACGAAAAGCGACATTGTCGCGTTTTTAACGCATAAATCGCTCTAACTCGCTCAGCGTGCGTCGTACGGAGACGATTCTGAGTTGGTTGGATAGCTCTCAACTCACTGATCATTTGTTCTTCTATTGGTCGAAACTCAAAAGTTTGAATTTCGGGAGCTACAGTAACCCAAAGGTTTAAAACGCAAAACTTATCTAACTCGCTCGTCTTCCGTTATAGAAAGACAATCTTGAGTTCGTTGAATAGGTTTCGGCACACTGACGATTCCGTTAAGAGAAGTCGAAATTTAAAAGTTTGAATTGCGCGCGCTACAGTAACCCGAAGGCCGAAAACGCAAAACGGCTCTAACACGCTCGTCTTACGTCGTAGAGCGGTGTGCGATAGGTCAACTAAAAGGTCTCGACGTGCTCTTTCACTTGGCGTAAAAATTTTGTTAATTACGCAAACACGCACCACGAAAAGCGACATTCTCGCGTTTTTAGCATAGAAATCGCTCTAACTCGCTCAGCGTGCGTCGTAGAGAGACGATCATGAATTTGTTGAATAGGTTTCGGCGCACTGATTATTCCGTTAAAAGAAGTCGAGATTCGAAAGTTTGAATTTCGCGAGCTACAGTAACCCAAAGGTTCAAACAGCAAATCGGCCCTAACTCGCTCGTCTTACGTTGTAGAGCGGCACTCGTTCGACCGTTTGAAAGCTTACGTTGAGGCAGTTGTTGAACGGTCATTCCTAAAGAAATAGTATTGTTTTTTAACCCTAGTGTTACGAACAACTTTGCCTGCTAAAAATTAATCCCGGGCGATCCCAATGTTGCCTTGCAACAACCGCTCAGAAATGCGTGTGTCTTGCTCAAAAAACTAATCCCGGGCGATCCCAATGTTGCCCTGCAAGAACCCCTCAGAAAGGAGCGTGTCAGAAGCAGGGTTTTTTTTTCGTCCGAGATCTAGGCGTATGGCGTACGCCTAGCCAAAAATTTTAGGCGTATTTCCCAAAATTTTGTCGTACACGCAAAATTACAGCGAAAAATAAGTCTAAAAACGTAACCAAATTAACCGAAATATCACTACATCCTGCACTGATTGCAACGAAATCTGCCTAAATGAAGGAAAAATATAACAAAAAATCTTCGCGGATCGCTTCAACAGCAAATTTTGAGCCTGAAATAAACCGAAATCGTTCAAAATAGCGCCGCAGGCGAAATTTTTTTCCAAAATAGATTATTTCTGCTGAAAAAGCCCTCTATGGTAGACTTCCAGAGCTGAATTTCTAGGCGTAAAAGTTTACGCCTAGTCAAAATTTCTAGGCGTATTCCAGAAATTTTTGGCGTAAATACGCCCAATATTGCGCAAAAAAAAACCCAGGTCAGAAGTAGCGCATGAATAGTGGACTCCGGGCGGGCGCGCGTCATATCGGAAAGGCTTCGAAATACTTTACAAAAGTATCCACTCTTTTGCTCTTCCACTTTAAAACACTCACAAACCACTCTGTATTAATAAAACAACTCAACTTTTTTAAAACAGCTTGTTCGTCAACATACGGTGATTTTAACATACGTCAACATACGGCCAACGTATATACATCATCATCATATGTATGTCATATGTACGTCATGTACGTCGACATACGTCAACATGGTCAACATACGGTGATACGGTGATTCATGCGGTGTTTCCTTGGTGTGCTACAAGTCATGTTGCGCGCTGTAGCTGACACTGTGCAGAAAATGCGAGTGAAAAGGTGTGCCAGTTCACACGAGCGACCTCTTCACAACACTTTCGGCGAACACGAGTCAGCCAGTTAGGGGCGCCCCGAACGAGCCTTGCGAAGTGTACGAACTGCAGAGTTAGACTGGGCAGCCGGAACGCGCCAGAGGAGCAGAGGGCGGGCGGTCCATCACACAGATCATTTCTTCTGCTTGCTCTGGCTGAAGTTCAGCTCGTAGCGGTCGAAGCGGCTCCCGCCCGCCTCCAGGTAGGCGTCGTGCGTGCCGCTCGACATGCTCGGCAGCCACACTTTGGTCTGGAGCGTCAGCTTGATGCTGCTCAGGTCGGTGTCGGCCTTGCGGAGGAACAGGTAGAAGTAGACCGTGTTGTTCGCGGCGCCGACTTTGCCCACCACGGCTGAAGTGAGTGAGTAGTAGGCTGTGTTAGGGTATACGGTACTCTCCAATAGCACTCGCTCACCGGACATGAACCTGTCCCCCGGACAGAACGCCCCATCCTCGGCCAAGAGTAGTTTGGCCAGCACCGAGTGGTCTTGCAGGTTGGTCGCCGAGACGCGGAAGTGGAGGCCGCCGTCCTCCGAGAGCGGAGAAGGCTGCACGGTCAGCTTGATGGGCGGCGGCGGCGCCGGCTCGCGCGGGCCGCTCTTCTGCTGCTCCTCCTTCTTTCCGACGGGAATGGAGGAGGGCGTCCCCTTCGACATCTCGACACTGCGCCTGGAAGGAGAACAGAGTGTATACAAAAGGAAAGGAAAGGGGCGGCGAGAGGAGAGACCCTGGGACGTGGGGGGGGGGATAGGGGGGAGAGAGGTCGCAGAGGCTCTTCTTCTTGCTCTTCGTGTCCAGTCCAGTAGAGTGGCGCTCTCCTACCTCACCACGGCCCATCAACGCACGGTACACTCCGACTAACCGAGAGTAATTCCTAAACAGAACCGTCAGCAGAGAGAGAGAACCACCCGAAACAATCACAGCAAAGAGAGAGGCAACGAAGCAGCAGAGGAGGGCTGGAGGGAGGCGTGTGTGTGCAAGAACCTGTCGAAGCGACTGCCGCCGGAGGCCAGATACGCGTCGTGCGTCCCGAAGCTCAGGCTGGGCAGCCAAGCCTTGGACTGGACGCAGATCTCCTTGTTGCCTAGCTCGGCCTGCTTCCCCTTGAGGAACAAATAGTAGTAGGCCGTCGCCGTGGTCGAACCGGCCCTACCCACCACGGCTGAACTGAGTAGGCTGTGCTACAGTATGGTACTGTCCAATAGCACTTCTTGTCTGCTCGCTCACCCGTCACGAACTTGTCGCCCAGGCAGAAGGGGGAGCCGTGTGGCAGGACCAGCTTGGTGAGGAGGCCGTTCTCCTCCAGGTTGGTCACGGCCAGTCGGAAGAGCCCCCTGTCCTCGGAGAGAGGCGACGGCTCCACCGACACCCTGACGGGCGCCGTCGGCCTGGCCCCCTGCTGCTGCTTGGCCGGATTGGAGGGCGTGGAGGGCGACTTCGACATTTTACCACAGCCTGGAAGAAGAATACGGAATACAAAGGGGACAGAAGAAGCACAGAGCTCAGCTGAGACTGAGAGCAGTGAGGTAGAGAGGGAGGGCTTCTTGGGCGAAGGAATCACCGCACGAGACAAGACAAGGCAGACAACGCGGGGGGGGGGGGGGGGGGGTGAAGGGTGGAGGCACAACTTGCTGCCATACTTGAAGTACTTCTCGAAGTCGATTTCGGCCGAGGGGGGGGGGGGGGAGGAGGCCCACGGCCAGGCTGGCCGGCCAAGAAGGCGTAGTCTCCGAGCTGAGATCCATGGCCCGAAGAGAAGACAATAGAGAACAACGACTGTGCAGTGTGTGAGTCTAGAGGTCTGCCTTGAAGCCCTCACCGAGCTGGTCCGAGTCCGGCGGATAGGGCAGAGTGCCTTGAACTCTGACGGAGAGGAAGAGTCTGTGGTGGAAGGTCCCTCCCTTCCGACACTTTCGCTTCGGGCGTAATCGGCTTGAAGTCGCCCGCCCGCGAGCGACCACACTAGCGTGGCTTCTAGCGCCAGACACCAAACTGTCGTGACTTCAGTCAGACTCTGTTCAGCACGGACCGACCCTACGTCAGTACGCTTCTTCTGACTTTCACAAAAGATACCTTTAGAAGTCAAAAGAGGAAATGAATGTTGTTTGCTGTGCTGCAAGGCCCTTAAGCCAACTTCAACTACGCGGCGGGGGGTGCAGCCAAGTTGTCGCTGGTTGGTCATCAAACTTAGCCGCTTCCGCTGATTGGGTCTCCCTGGACGCGCGAAAACTTTGGTTTGAACTGTCATCGGTTATCGTAGGAATGAGAATTTCAATTATCATTAGTGTCACGTCAGAATTGACTGAGTGCGGGGTGGGCGAATGACGAATCGGCCAGCTGCATTTATGATGTCACATGTGATTGCCAACCCGTCGAACTGACACAAATGTGCTCGTGCCCCCCCCCCCCCCCCCCCCCCCCCGTAAGCGATTTTACGATGCCTGCGTGCAATTCGCACCATGGGTTCTACAGCGCCGCCTGCCGGCTGCGAGCGAGGTGCGAGCGCGTCAGAACCCAGGACAGTGTAACTGCCCAGGACAGCAGAGCAAGCACGAGGTCAAATTCACTCGCTACACATTCTCTGCCCGGTGACGACACAACAAACACCTGATACACCATCCCTGTCATTTTGTTGCGGATGAGTGAGATACTCTCATGAGACCAAATCATCTTGTGGAACGCATTCACAACACAAACAGTGCGACTCCTGAGACTGAGACTAATCAGCGGTCATTCAACAGCTCATTCAATGTGCATTGCTCTGCGTACTCATTCGCTCCTGAAAAGCTCACATCACCTACATACCGGGTCTTTCGAAACTCCAGACCCCCCCCCCCCCCTCCACAGCACGACGTGTGAAAGGTAGCAGAGTCATACTTGCACACATGGTAGTGTAATGTCTTCACAACTCGGATGCAAAAATTGAGCACTTTATCTTAACCCAAGCGCAAATGCGGGCGCAAAATCGGTCACGGTTGCTCCTCCTCCTCCTGGAGGCCATCGCCACGGAGAAGAGGGACGCCACCAGCAGAAACATGGTAGGCAACCCATGTTTGATTGCTCACTACGCAAGATTGGTGCAAGCTACGAAAGTCGTTCCTGCGTCATTTTAAAGCCTACTTTGTTCCCTTTCAAATGCTGTCTCACCAGCCGCAATAGAGCGTCCCAGGCGCGAGCCGCAGCCGCCCAAAGGTGGCGAGGTCGTCAAATTTGACCGATTTTGCATTTCGCGCCCGCATTTGCGCTTGGGTTGAGATAAAGTGCTCAATTTTTGCATCCGAGTTGTAAAGACATTAGACTACCATGTGTGCAAGTATGACTCTGCTACCTTTCACACAGCATGCTGTGGAGGGGGGTCTGGAGTTTCGAAAGACCCGGTACATAGCATGCTCTCAATAAGTAGAACATCCCCATGGCCCAAAGGGGTTTACCGACAAAGGAGCGACGGACAAAGAAGCGACAGACAGAGGAGCGACGACAAAGGGGCGACGCGACAAAGGGGCGACACGACAAAGGCGCGACGGACAAAGGAGCGACAGCTCGAAGTTTGTTTTGTCAGCTACTTCTACCAATCTTTGGCGCTCAGAAGTGGTTGCTCTAGACACCGCATCTGCTCTTGCTGCAATTATGGTTTACTGCTAATAATTTTAATTTTTCGAATTTAATTGATATGATATTGATTCAAATTGAGTTAAATTGAATATGAAAATGAAAATATGAAATACCTAATACACTGTGTGGTCACTAGACTGAGCACACAAACGACGACGTATATGTTTGCAAAAGATTTGCGAGCGCCCGAATGTTCAAAATTTAGTTCATAGAAGCTTTGTTTTCAGTAAACTAATCACATAATATGAGTAGACATAGGGTACGTTGCCATTCGACAAATGTATGAGCGCCGAAACAGTTAATACTGGATGTCAAAACGAAATCTGATTTGTCGCTCCTTTGTCCGTCGCTCCTTTGTCGTGTCGCCCCTTCGTCGCGTCGCTACTTTGTCGTCGCTCCTCTGTCTGTCGCTCCTTTGTCTGTCGCTCCTCTGTCGGGATACCCACTTAAGGGTCGCCTCGCGCCCCCTACGGACGGGAGGCGGCCCTTAGCCGGGTGGCGTGACCCCCCATGGCCCACTTAAGGGCCACCACGCGCCCTATAGGGACGGCAGGCGCCATAAGTGGGGTCAAAGATGGGACGTGTGTGTGTACTGGGTGGCATGACCCCTTATGACCGCCACGCACCCTATAGGGACGGCATGCGCCATAAGTGGGGCAATGGGGGACGTGTGTACTGGGACAAGTACTGCCGACTCATTATTACAGATTTCTCCCCCCGACGAGTGGAGGCGTCCAAATGTACAAGGGGCCTACTAATAGCCGCACCGTGCGTGTCTGTGCTGTTGGTGTGTGTGTGTACTGAGAGTCGTCCGTATTATGTACAAGTACATGTCTATTAGTAGAAGGCGCACCCAATTATACAGTACCTCAGTATTCTTGAACAGCAAATAGAGAGCGAATGCCGAGCAGCACATAACGGCCAATGATGAGCGAAGGTGTGCGTGGCAAGTGTTGAAGCGCGCCATAATCCACATTTGCAGAAGATTGGCCAGTATTCCAACCGAATTCAAGAACACAATTGCGGCTTCAGTGGTGTGGAACCACCAGCTTTCTTCGAAGTTGGCAAACTCGACGCAAGTGTCATTCGGTTGAAGTAACATTGCCATTTCGTGTTCCGAGAACCTGAAATGAATGTTCGTGCAATGCAGGAGCAGGGAAGCGCTACATATCTTGGGTTGCCCTTGGACAGCCTATTGCAATTGTCTTGTCAGCTCAAGGGCTTCATTCTATTAAACCAAAGCTGATTCGCTGCGCAATAATACCTTGCTTAGGCGCAGATCGTAAGGCTTTCGCTTAGTTCTCTGCAGCAGGCGAACTCTAATAATCAAGTCTACAACTGCGAACGCGAGTGGTAGCAACACGGCATACTAAATAGTTCGCATGTGTTTCGCGCCCCCAAGACTACTAACTCTTCAATAGCACCTGACGAGCCAAACGCAGCGCAGCCTTCGAGATACATACCGTAAAGTGCCGAATAGAGGTAGCTACCACTATTGTTTCAACCTACCTCTACACCCTACCACTATTTGGAGACTACCACTATTTGGAGACCTACCACTATTGTTTCAATTATCTTAGTTGTGCTATTTAGAACAACCAAAGTGTCCTAGAATGACCTAATTTAAGGCAGTCTTCTATAATTTTGACCTATCTTGACTTGAGGTTGCTCAGCAGTCAGCAGTTGACGACTTCCATTCACTTGTGGCATTGCTATGTGCAGGGTATAGGTCCAGATAGTGGAAGTTATGCACCACTATTTGGAGACCTACCACTATTGTTTCAATGTGTCCCAACCTACACCCTACCACTATTTGGAGACTACCACTATTTGGAGATCTTCCTCTATTCGGCACTTTACGGTAATTGTTGACCATTTGCGCGAAAGGAAAGGCCACTCTCATAGAATCTAGGTACATAATGTACCCATGTCGTTTCTGAGGAGATTTTAAAGCCGTATTCTCCTGAAGACTAAACTTTGGGAAGAGATTACCGGCCTGTGAAGCCTCCTACACGCCGCTTAGCAATCAGAGGCGATGACGCAGCAAGGCGGCAGCTGATCTCCAACGGCCTAGAGGGATTCAGAACTGTTCCGGAGTTAGGTCGCACGCGCAAGGCTGGGGTGCAAGGATCTACGGTACTCGATGAGCACTGAACATTGACTTAGCGGCTGTTCCTCCTACCATCCCAGAAACGGCATCTAACTGGGAATGCGATAGCAGAGAAGTATATAGCGGGAAAGCTCCCAAGCCGACACGCCAGACTGCTCAAGGTTATGAGTTTCAGCAACTGCCTCTGGCGACAACTAAAATGCTTCTCGTAAGGTTCATACGTGCGGTCGAGCAAGACGGTAGTGAAGACGCTAGGAATGAGAGAATAAGTAGAACATCCCCATGGCCCACTTAAGGGTCGCCTCGCGCCCCCTACGGACGGGAGGCGGCCCTTAGCCGGGTGGCGTGACCCCCCATGGCCCACTTAAGGGCCACCACGCGCCCTATAGGGACGGCAGGCGCCATAAGTGGGGTCAAAGATGGGACGTGTGTGTGTACTGGGTGGCATGACCCCTTATGACCGCCACGCACCCTATAGGGACGGCATGCGCCATAAGTGGGGCAATGGGGGACGTGTGTACTGGGACAAGTACTGCCGACTCATTATTACAGATTTCTCCCCCCGACGAGTGGAGGCGTCCAAATGTACAAGGGGCCTACTAATAGCCGCACCGTGCGTGTCTGTGCTGTTGGTGTGTGTGTGTACTGAGAGTCGTCCGTATTATGTACAAGTACATGTCTATTAGTAGAAGGCGCACCCAATTATACAGTACCTCAGTATTCTTGAACAGCAAATAGAGAGCGAATGCCGAGCAGCACATAACGGCCAATGATGAGCGAAGGTGTGCGTGGCAAGTGTTGAAGCGCGCCATAATCCACATTTGCAGAAGATTGGCCAGTATTCCAACCGAATTCAAGAACACAATTGCGGCTTCAGTGGTGTGGAACCACCAGCTTTCTTCGAAGTTGGCAAACTCGACGCAAGTGTCATTCGGTTGAAGTAACATTGCCATTTCGTGTTCC
This sequence comes from Linhomoeus sp. GSCO2_2, assembly GCA_030248115.1. Taxonomy (NCBI): domain Eukaryota; kingdom Metazoa; phylum Nematoda; class Chromadorea; order Monhysterida; family Linhomoeidae; genus Linhomoeus; species Linhomoeus sp. GSCO2_2. The sequence goes on along the minus strand of JASAMZ010002144.1, from coordinate 4,013 downwards.
GAGAACCTGAAATGAATGTTCGTGCAATGCAGGAGCAGGGAAGCGCTACATATCTTGGGTTGCCCTTGGACAGCCTATTGCAATTGTCTTGTCAGCTCAAGGGCTTCATTCTATTAAACCAAAGCTGATTCGCTGCGCAATAATACCTTGCTTAGGCGCAGATCGTAAGGCTTTCGCTTAGTTCTCTGCAGCAGGCGAACTCTAATAATCAAGTCTACAACTGCGAACGCGAGTGGTAGCAACACGGCATACTAAATAGTTCGCATGTGTTTCGCGCCCCCAAGACTACTAACTCTTCAATAGCACCTGACGAGCCAAACGCAGCGCAGCCTTCGAGATACATACCGTAAAGTGCCGAATAGAGGTAGCTACCACTATTGTTTCAACCTACCTCTACACCCTACCACTATTTGGAGACTACCACTATTTGGAGACCTACCACTATTGTTTCAATTATCTTAGTTGTGCTATTTAGAACAACCAAAGTGTCCTAGAATGACCTAATTTAAGGCAGTCTTCTATAATTTTGACCTATCTTGACTTGAGGTTGCTCAGCAGTCAGCAGTTGACGACTTCCATTCACTTGTGGCATTGCTATGTGCAGGGTATAGGTCCAGATAGTGGAAGTTATGCACCACTATTTGGAGACCTACCACTATTGTTTCAATGTGTCCCAACCTACACCCTACCACTATTTGGAGACTACCACTATTTGGAGATCTTCCTCTATTCGGCACTTTACGGTAATTGTTGACCATTTGCGCGAAAGGAAAGGCCACTCTCATAGAATCTAGGTACATAATGTACCCATGTCGTTTCTGAGGAGATTTTAAAGCCGTATTCTCCTGAAGACTAAACTTTGGGAAGAGATTACCGGCCTGTGAAGCCTCCTACACGCCGCTTAGCAATCAGAGGCGATGACGCAGCAAGGCGGCAGCTGATCTCCAACGGCCTAGAGGGATTCAGAACTGTTCCGGAGTTAGGTCGCACGCGCAAGGCTGGGGTGCAAGGATCTACGGTACTCGATGAGCACTGAACATTGACTTAGCGGCTGTTCCTCCTACCATCCCAGAAACGGCATCTAACTGGGAATGCGATAGCAGAGAAGTATATAGCGGGAAAGCTCCCAAGCCGACACGCCAGACTGCTCAAGGTTATGAGTTTCAGCAACTGCCTCTGGCGACAACTAAAATGCTTCTCGTAAGGTTCATACGTGCGGTCGAGCAAGACGGTAGTGAAGACGCTAGGAATGAGAGAATAAGTAGAACATCCCCATGGCCCACTTAAGGGTCGCCTCGCGCCCCCTACGGACGGGAGGCGGCCCTTAGCCGGGTGGCGTGACCCCCCATGGCCCACTTAAGGGCCACCACGCGCCCTATAGGGACGGCAGGCGCCATAAGTGGGGTCAAAGATGGGACGTGTGTGTGTACTGGGTGGCATGACCCCTTATGACCGCCACGCACCCTATAGGGACGGCATGCGCCATAAGTGGGGCAATGGGGGACGTGTGTACTGGGACAAGTACTGCCGACTCATTATTACAGATTTCTCCCCCCGACGAGTGGAGGCGTCCAAATGTACAAGGGGCCTACTAATAGCCGCACCGTGCGTGTCTGTGCTGTTGGTGTGTGTGTGTACTGAGAGTCGTCCGTATTATGTACAGCTAGTACGGCCGACGCTTTACAGGCTTTCCCGTGGCAAACACCTGGCCAACACCGGGGTCGTTCTGCGTTGCGCTTTCTACGATTGAGAGCGCAGCAATCGCGCGCCTTCATCCCAGTATGGCTCTATGGCCGAAGCCAAGCGGCGCAAAGGCCTGCGTGTGAGTCAGTCGTTCGATTGCGGATCCATTGAAGCCTGCCTCTCTTAGTTTCTCTCTCTCAGCAGCATTTCCTCTACCCCTTCGTTGTAGCGGCGTTGGCTTGGCACTGGCGACCGAGGAGCGAGGAGTCTTCTGCAAGTGGGTCCTGCCTGTCGACAAATGGAGACGGTGAGTAGGTGCATAATTAGTGATTTGAACCAGCTTCGATTCTCACTACCCCGTTCTTTCAGCAGCAGCAGCAGTACCTCACCGCCGCCACCATCAGGGCGCTTCATGAGATCGATTCGACGGCGACCCCGACCTGCTGGAGGATGGGCTACGCCTCCGGCAGCGGCCAGCGCATCCAGCTGCACGCCGTCGCCTTTGTCAACGGCCGAAAGGTCGAGGCCTGCAGCAAGAGGCTCGAGAGCCAAGCGGCCGCCGTCGCCAGCCTCAACCAGAACTTCGCCATGAGCGTGACCAATGTCGCTCACAGACCCGGTTCAAAGGGACAGCGAGTGGAGTCGACGGAGGACGACGGCGACGGCGATCAGCCGGGACGCAAGGCTAGTCGCCAGTCGTCATCTGCATCGGCGGAGGCGGTTGCGATGGAGACAGTCCAGTCAGGGCTGCCTGAAGAGCGGGCGGATCCGCCTTCTCCACGCCCCTCTGCCGAGCTGCCGGCGGCCGATGAGGCGAGGGAGCTGGAGGGCCTTCGATCGGAGGTGGCTGCGCTGCGAGCGGAGCGCGAGGAGCTGGTGGCCGCCCACGACATCGAGATGCGGCACCTGCGGGAGGAGAAGGCCGCTCTTGAGCGAGACTCCGAGGAGCAGCTTCTGAGCGCAGTGACAGCGGCCGCTCTCGGCAGGAGTGAGGTAGGATGACAGAGTCTGATGGGAACAGCCGACGCTAAATGCGCGAGAAGGAAGCTAGTTGCATAATGCAGGCGGAGCGAGGGACGCTCTTCAGTCCCGTGGAGCGGCGATTCGCCGAATCGAAGGAGAGCGTCGAGATGGAGCGCGGGAAGGCGGGCGACACGTGCCAGAACTGCGCCAACGATCGGCGGGCCCTGCAGCAGGCCCTTCAGCGCCTCATAATGGAGCGGGGCCAATCGAGTCGTCGCTTCGACGTCGGCGCCACGCACATCATCGCCGAGGTGGTGCGCACCATCGTCGACGGCGGCATGTCGAAGACGGCGGCCGACAAGTGGGGACACAGAGCGCGCATGTACATGCTCGGACTCCGATCTGGGAATTGCGTGCCGCCCATTCCTCGTCCTGAGTGATGGAAAGGAGCATGACTGTCATACCAAGTCGCCTGTATATCAGACATGCACATCAGACCAGAAACAGCTGTATTTGTGAACGTAAATATCAATGCGAATGTAAAGGAAGAAATATCGAAATGGGCCTTCCCTGCATCGCCGTCTCCATCACACTTCTGATCTGCGACCGAAGAGCCGACGTCGACGACCTGCGCGCTGTGGCCAGCGACGAGTCGGCTAGCGGCGTTCGACGTGTCCTGTGGGCCCCTGCCGACTGCCCGGCCGAGGCGCTCCGCCAACTGCCGGGGGCGGGCCGCGCGCCGCGCCCGGGCCGCCGCCTCCTCCCCGCCCCGCGGCGGGGGGTGTGGGGGGGGGCGGGGGGGGGGCGGGGGCCCCCGCCCCGGGCGGCCCCCCCCTCCTCCCTCCAAGCCCTCCGCCAGTCGACGGTGCCACGACGACGACGACGCCACCGACGAACCGATCCATGAGGGAAGCGACGACGACGACGGCGGCGGCGGGCGAACCTCCTTCTTCTTGGACGGCGGCCGAGCTGACGGCGGAAGGGGTCGACTGGCTGGCGCTGGCGACTGGAGCTTCCGGCTATGTCCTGCTGGCACTTCTCCTCGCAGTGTGCGCCTGCTGGAAGGTCATCAACGGCCGCAGCCGAGCCAGTCGCCCAGTAGCAGCAGGAGCCGCTGCGCCGTCCCAGCCGAGCCTTCGACGCCGTCTGCTACGCTGCCTTCGTCGCTGGTTGCTGCCAGTCGTCGCTGTGGACCCGACGATCGCCGGCCTGACAGGGGCAGTTCTGCAACAGCTCGACACCGACAGCGCGGCAGTTCCAACGAGCGGGGCAAGCGCAGCCACACCAGCCGACAGTGATGCGACGACGGTGGCCGACCTGATAACTCTGGCGTCGCCTGTGCAGCCGCTCCCGGTAGCCTCGACAGA
>JASAMZ010002142.1:0-11994 GCA_030248115.1 Linhomoeus sp. GSCO2_2 | reverse complement strand
GATCGCCACCTTGATCAGGGCGCGACTCGCGACAACAGTCAGCGGAATTCGATGCGCAGTGGTGCGGCGTCGCGCGACAACGGCTTTGATTCCTCCTCGAACGCGTGAAGGCGAGAAAAGGCCCGAACGTTTGCCTCTACATTTGCGAGATAGTCACGGTCTAGTGCGTGCATAAATGATGGCTCGGTACTCTTTGTGGCACGCTTGAGATCGCCGTGGCGAAGAATCTTCGCACGAGACGAGACTGCGCGCCCGTGGAATCTGTTGCCAAAGCTAAGCTCTCTAAGTGGAATAGTAGGTTCGTTAGGCGGCGTCTCCAGCAATTTTCGAGAAGGAGGGTAGATGACCTGAGCGTTTAAATGTCAGCTTTAATAGCGTTAAGCTTAACAACGGGCAATTCGTTCTTTTATACTTGTGTCTAAATTTAACCCCATCCAGAGGTCGTTGAGAACTTTCAGGTTTCTGGCGCTTAACGGACTCGTCGCAGTTTCTTAGCGACCGAAAGCAAGAGGTGTCTCCAAAGTGCTGCAATTAGGTACATACATGTAGGTAGCTGAATGATTTAAACAAGATCGTCGCGAGTTTCGACACGCTGTACCGCCCGGTGCCTTGTGTGGTTGGGCGCTCGTCGTGTTACGTTGTTCAGCAAGAAATATTTATCTACTCAATTGATCGACTAACGAGTTGCGCCGAAACGACTTCTTAGTATTCGTTTCTTAACGTGCGCAGTCCTGCGCTACAACGGCTCCGAGTAACATCACCCCGGGCCACATAAATCTTAGTTGTACAACACGTGAATTCTTGGCTTCATTGTAGCGGTGAGAAGACCCGACAGCCTAATCAATCGTAAGGGTCTTTGCTCCTCCCGAATTAGGTTCTTTTAGTCAGTAGCGGATCCAGGGGGGGGGCGGTTGTGCGCTCGCCCCCCCCCATCCGGCCAAACCGCCCCCCATCCCTCCCGAAGAAAAAAAATTGCGCGGGTACCTCCAGACAGCTTTGCTGTGATCCAGAGAACTTTTCTACCAAAAAAGCCAAACTTTTCTGCTGCGTGATTCCAGAGGACTTCACGAAGAAGGCGAAATTTGTGAAAATTTCTGCCTGCGGCGAGGCATTTCGCCGCGCTTAGGTGCGAGGGACAGTACGGATGACATGTTGTGTGCGGTGTCTGTTGTGTGTTCCTGCGTCCCGGTGGCGGCAGAAAGGAATGCGTGATATTTGTTAGTAGATCTTGAGGTTGCTGAGTACGGAGATGATGTCCGTTTCCTGTCGCCGAATTTCGCATTTTCAGATATTTGCAGTCAAAATTCGAAATGTTGAAAATCTACTTTTCGTCTATGTGACGGAATTCTTCAGAACTGGAAGAGCACTTTCGTGATAATTTGTAGAAACACAAAAGAAGTTTTTGGCAATGTGACCCAGAGACTATGCGTATTATTTGCCGAAATCGGATAAATCGACGAAAACACAAAAGCCAATTGAACGAATGTGAATACGCAGAAATGGAAAAGTTGTACCGATAAAATTTGTGACAGTTTGAAGTTTTTAAAAATTGCAATTTCAGAGATTCAATGAAATATTTAAATGTTGAAAATTGATTTTCAATCTGCAACGATAGAGCGGCGAAAATTTCAGGAATGGAAAATATAGGCTGCGGATAATTTGGAACGGCAACAGAAATTTTTTGCAAATGTGGAATTTAATAGAAATATGATCATTTTACGAAATTCCATAAATTAACAAAAAATGCCCGTTTTTTGCCGAATTTGAACGCAGAATGGTAAGGCCGTATGCCAAAGATCCGTGACAGAAGTTTAACAGTTTTAGAAATTCAAATTTTTGAGATATTGAACCAAAATTTAAAAAAGTCAAATTCTAAATTTTTCGTCTGATGGCCAAATATGGTTTCTATTGATGAAATGCGTCTAAAACAGAAAATGTGTATGCTGAAAATAATACGTCGCTTAGATGTGTGGCCTTCGTAGTTTTCAGACTCCAGAAGCGTTGGCGTGAAGCGGCCAATTTCCAACGGTCTTTTGCGTTGGGTAGGCCTAGTAGTGCAAGGTGGATCATACGGGGTCACGCTGCGGGACCCCGTCGCGGGAAATTCGAAAAATTGAAATTTTTAAAGATGATAGAACGGACGAAAACAAGGGAGAACTCGAAAAAGTTGATAACGGTATATACTATCTTTTCAGATCCGGTAGAGTCGATAGGCCTAGGGCGTAAAAATGTATTGATTGCCGCTACCTCATTTTGGCGCCAAATTTAAAAAAATTGCGTTTCGGCCCGGGTCGAGTCGTACGGCTGCTGTGCGAGCTAGGTAGCAGCTAGTGGCGAGACCACCTCGTCGTCTTCTTCCGCAGTTTATCAAGTGAGCCATGTCAGAAAATCGGCGAAACACAAACAATTTTTTGACTCTGGGTCAAACATTGCAATTTTTACTTTTAGGTGCTCCCGCAGCTTTTTATGTGTTGCCGAATCCGTTCCAAAATGGTTTCAAGCGATTCTGCGTTTAATCCTGCCAACAACATATTTCGAAAAATTTGCATAGCTAAACAAGAATCCCGCCGTCCAAATTTTAATTTCGGTGCTCCGTCTATTTGAATATCAGGCTCGATTTCGGGGTTTTCGGGGGACTCACCGACCAATTTGTATTGTTCAGTGTAAAAATCAGGATTTCCGAGGTATGACGAATTAATTCGGATGCCACTGTAATCGGTAAGTGCAGAATTTTGAGTCTGGAGTCACAAAAATTATAGGGCGTCGTAATCGAATCTGGTATTCGTGGGATGTACATAGATCATGAATTCAGCATTGCTTTTGCGATTGGGGGTACCATAGGGGCGACAATAGCAGAACGTTAGCTCACCACGCGAGGAGTTCCGGCTTTGCCACTGCTACCCGGGTTATTGCCGGTTTCGTTGGCAGGCGACGTTTCCACAGGTAATAAACATCACAAACAAACGGCGTCGCACCACGCCAGAAAGCAATACGCAACGGTTAAAAGTAACGCAACATACAGCAACGTATTGTCTTCTGCTGTGCGAAAGGCGAAAAGGCTGTCTCATCCTCGTGCTTATACTCGTTTGAAAATGGCAAAAATATTAAGAAATAAGGTTTGCTTGCAAAGTTATAATTCAAAAATTTAAACTAAACTCGTCAAAAAGTATCACGCGGTCAAGTTGCCGTGGAGGGTAGTATCACAAGTTAACCCTCCACTATCGGACCGCACAGTACTGCGTATGAAACCCCTTTATATACCACATTTTCTGGCTCGAAACATGGGCGCGACGGGTATTGTGCTTGGTGGTGGCTGCGATGAATGTAACCCTTCGCTGCATGCTACCGTTTGTGAATCAGGTTTCGAGCGCCGTCCGCCAGGCGGCGCTGCAGTTCTTTGGCGAACGCGAAGTGCCGAACTCAGCTTAGAAATAGTATAGGTATGTGACTGATGTAATGTATGTAATGTAAAGTGATGTAATGTAACGATCACTGAATTTCGGCTACGGGTAAGAGAAGATCGGCTCACTGATATTACGGATAATTTGGCCGAATTACTACATCACATAACGCGAGAACTCGCTGCATGTGTGCAGGTAGAACAGAGTGAATTTGCCTAGCTAACCATAGTTCCTACACGTGAAGTGTTCCTTTGCTGCAGGGGCTCCTGCACGCATCTAAGGGTAGGTACACACCTAGCTTGTTTGCCATTTTGACTGTATTCTGAGTTTGCTAACGTTCTATCGCGTTTAACACCGTCACTCCAGTTGTGTAAAAGGCGAAAAGGCTGTCTCATGCTTGTGACCGCTTAAATCGTTTTAGAAATGTAATCAATTTCAACTTAATTTAGTTAATAAAAATGCAAATTCTTCGGAAAAACGAGGATTGTTTTAAAATTTCAAATATGAGCTTTAACTGAACTCGGCAAAAAGTATCGCGCGGTCAAGTTGCCGTGGAGGGTAGTTTTGCGAGTTAACCCTCCACTATCGGACCGCACGCTACTTCGTATGAAACCCCTTTATATACCGCATTTTCTGCAATGAAACACGGGCGCGGCGGGTCTTGTAGTTAGATGGATGTATGCTTAGCATATGGAAACGGTGACTGCGTGCAGGTTTCGAGTGCCGTCCGCCAGGGGGCGCTTCGGTCGGTTAGCGAATGCGAAGTGAATGTGTCTAGCGCCTGTGTAGAATGCATTGTTATCCTTGCTTACCCTATCATACTCCTCGATGGCGGTTGCGGTACATTGGAACAGATACATATGTAGTTGAGGAACGCATTGTTGAAGAAATCGCTGCTTCTAGATGCGTCTCAACGATAGCTCGTGGGAGGGGGGGGGAGGGGGGGGGGGGGGCGGTAGGGCAGTAGGGGGGGGGGGGGGGGGGGTGGAAGAGAATAGGAGAAGAATATTGCGAATGAAATGTAGGCGAGAACTCTGCCGTTCATCAAAAGTTGTGTCGCTGCAAACATAGTTACATTCTGTGTGCGTGGGTGAGTTGGGGGGAGGGGGCGGGGGGAGGGGAGAGAGGGGAGGAGAAGGGGGAGGCGGTGAGCTGAGCAGCTCACTTATACCTCTGGCTTCAATTCCCCGCCCCCCCGTTTCACATATAGTTCACACTCTTCTCATAGCACTTCAGCAATTGGGCCGTATTTTGAAGTCCGGGCGTCTTTTCAGTCCGTTGCAGCAGGCCCAACATTGCTTGTTGTGATGGTGGGGCGACGTCGGGCTTTTGCACTGAATAAGATAGCGCGCAGTATGTGATTTACACTGCGTGCCCGTTGTAATTACTGTAATTATTCCAATGCTATTACTGTAATCTGAAGCGCAAAATCGACGCTTAGTACGGTATGTTTTCCTTTCAAATTTCTTGACTTGTAGAATTTAAGCAGAGACTGGGATACTGTAGCTCTGCTCGGGTATACGGTATGAAATGGGATGTCAATTGCATTAGAACCTGGTAGACTGTCAGTCCGCCCGCTTCTGACACGCATTTGAACGCCAGGCTTGTGCAGGTGTCATATCAGGAGCGCGTTTGGAGAAGTACATAGGTATGGTTTGAAAGTTGGTTTTGAGACGCTTTTGCCAAATTTCATTAAAAATTACTGACAAATTACTAAAAACTTAATATAGGGATCTTGAACGTTTGTTTCAGTATAAAGGTTTCCACAGTGCGTATCTCTCTATCTCACATGGTAATAATTTTTGATCGTATTTAGTTCAAATTAACCAAAACTCAAATTTAGAAACTCCAAAAGCGCTCCAAACTTGGTGCAGTCTTCCCAGCTGACGCAAGGGCTGAACTGCGTCTTTTCCGACCCCGCGCTTTTCAACTGGAAATTGCATTAAAACCATTGGAATTCCAAGTAATTGCAAACACGCTACATACAGTTAGCAGGGTGTAGCTTTGTTACGTCATGACTGAGCGTTTGCCAGAGAAATATTTCGCCCTACCAAAGCACCGTCCGCTACGCAGTTTCCTCGCTTCGTGTCCAAGTCCAATTTACGGGCAATCACAGAATACTGCTAGAATGTTACAGTACCTAATTATAGTTAGAGAATCCTTGCCTATTCAAACATGAACACACATGAGTGTTGAGAACGCACCAGTCGGTATTCAAGTTCGTCTTGTTCCGTTTCTGTGTAGTTGCGTAGCCCCTGAATCGGTTGACACAGGCTAATTGTGCAAGTTTGTTTCATGAATTTTTGCCCACAAATTCCTTACATTATCAGCGGTTGCTCTGGCAAGCAATGCTGCAACGAACAGCACCAAATACAGATTTGCCATCATTTTGCGTTCTGCAAGAGTTCAACTGTTTTAAAGTTGGTATTTCAGGGTAGCAATATGTAGTGGCAGCAAATTGTTGTAATCTTTTACAGCTTGAATCGAACGCGTGAAGCCAACACTGTTGCATTAAATTGAAGTCTGGTGAATTGAATTTGCGCTCATCGCCCCACTGAACTGTAACTCCGTTAGGCATAAAGATCAAAGGGGTACATACGGACTAACCTACCCACATCCCCCCCCCCCCCCCCAAATCTCCTGCGGTAGATCTTACCTACTTATGTTTACACAGTGGCACTCGTCAGGCGGTGGACTAAAATCGTAAAAAATTCGCGCAAAAAAGTTAGGCGCGGTCAAGTTTGTGGCAGAGGGAATACAAATCGTTCGGAGATAACCCTACGCCTCCGGACCGCAATGGCTATTTCATCCTTACCTCTTTATATACCCCATATTCGTCCAAGAAACATGACTGCGGCGGGTAGTGCGCGCAAGTGAATCTGTGGAACGCAATGACAGCGCTGTTGACACGACAATGGCGACGCGACGAGTCCTGGCCGGTTTTCACTTGCGGCCGTCAGGTGGCGCTGGCGTCGCTCAACGAGAACGCATTCTCAATCAATAAATAGGCGAAAGCGGGCAAGGGTTAACGACAGGTTGCTTGTTGCATTTATAACATCGCTTGCATATTCTTCTCCACGACGGCGTTACACTGTATAAAATGCAGGTCTGAGACAATCGTCGGCAGTTATTGACGCGTATTGCGAAATAAACAACTCAACTGAATATCCTATATACTATGGCGCCTAACTGTGTCCATCTGTCTGTCTGTCTGTTTGTCTGTGAGCGCTCTAGCGCTCGCTACAGTTGACGGATCGCGGTGATCTATAGCTTAAACTGACCGTCAGAACACGCGGTTTTGCATCTTTGCTTTTAGAATTTTGACCGATGACTAAATTCCATAATATTTCGAAAATATCGACTGCGCCAGTGCATTCTGAGCACACAAGGCACTACACGCTGTGACTGACGTTTGATTTCGCGCCAAACGCACTTTAGAGTGTCACCATTCATGACAGAGTTGTCATTGTGAGACTCCATAGTGTATTCGCAGGCACTACATGCACTGGCAGGGACACAGCATCAAACTGCTTTGGATCTATGTCAACTGTCTTTAGATCTATCTGAAATCTTCTACGGGCTAAACCCAAATGTCTACTGGCTAAACCCAACTATCTATTGTGTATTTACAGGCACGGGAGCTGGTGCGAGCATAAATGCAGGCACTGGCAGGGGCACAGTGTCAAATGTCTTTAGATCTATCTGAAATCTCCTGCAGGCTAAACGCAACTGTCTATGGGCTAAACCCAAATGTCTATTGTGTATTTGCAGGCACGGGAGCTGGTGCGAGCCTAAATGTGGGCACTGGCAGGGGCACAGGGTCGAATGTCGAGATCTATCTGAAATGTCCTATGGACTAAACCCAAATGTTTATAGGCTAAACACAAGCGTCTACTGTGTATTTACAGGCACTGGAACTGGTGCGAGCCTAAGCGTAGGCAGTGGCAGGGGCGCGGGGTTGAATGACTTGAGATCTATCTAAACTGTCCTATGGGCCAAACCCAATTGTCTATGGGCTAAAGCCAAGTGTCTATTGTGTATTTACAGTCATGGGAGCTGGTGCAGTAGTAAATGCAGGCACTGGCAAGGGCACATTGTCAAATGGCTTGAGGGCTATCTCAAATGTCCTACAGGCTGATTACCCATGGGCTATTGACCATATCTCCTACGGGCTAAAGGCTCTAGTCTATATTACTAAGCGGCCTAAGTCTGTCCGTCTGTTTGTTTGTCTGCAAACGCCATAACTCTAGACACAGTTGTCGGTTTGCGATGATCTATACCTTAAACTGACCGTCAGAGCACGCGGTTTTGCATCTTTGCTTTTAGAACTTTGGCCGACGACTAAATTCCACATTATTTCGAAAATATCGACTGCACCAGTACATTCTGAGCACAGAGGGCACCACACGCTGTGGCTGACGTTTGATTTCGCGCCAAAATCGCTATACAGTGTAAAGCGCTATACGCTATGAGTTATCGTTGTGAGACTCCAAAGTGTATTCGCAGGCACTACCTGCACTGGCAGGGGCACAGCATCAAACTGCTTTGGATCTATGTCAAATGTCTTTAGATCTATCTGAAATCTCCTACGGGCTAAGCCCAAATGTCTACGGTCTAAACCCAAGTATCTATTGTGTATTTACAGGCACGGGAGCTGGTGCGAGCATGAATGTAGGCACTGGCAGGGGCACAGTGTCAAATGGCTTGAGATCTGTCTGAAATGCCCTATTGGCTAAACCAAAATGTCTACAGACTAACCCCAAGAGTCTACTGTGTATTTACAGGCACATGAGCTGGCGCGATTCTAAACGTAGGCACTGGCAGGGGCACAGGGTCGAATGGTTTCAGATCTATCTGAAATGTCCTGTGGGCTAAACCCAATAGTCTACGGGCTAAACCCAAGCATCTATTCAGACACAGGAGCTGGCAAGATCCTAAACATAGGCGCTGACAATGGCACAGGGTCTAACGACCTGAGATCTAACTGTACTGTCCTGCAGTGCACTGAATTCGATGATTGCGTTATCTCCTTCATGCTCTGCAGATTACCCATATGCCATTGACCATAGAGATTCTCCTACGGGCTAAAGGCTCTAGTCCTATATACTATGGCGCCTAGAGTCTGTCCGTTTGTTTGTTTGTTTGTTTGTTTGTCTGTAAACGCCATATCTCTAGACACAGTTGTCGGTTCGTGATAATCTATAGCTTAAACTGACCGTCCTAGCCTGTAGTTTTGCATGAAGGTTTGTGGACTTTGGTCGATGTCTAAATTCCAAAATATTTCGAAAATATCGACCGTGCCAGTACATTCTGAGCACAGAAGGCACGACACATTGCGACTGACGTTTGATTTCGCGCGAAGAGCACTCTACATTGTCGCCATTCACTGAAGAGTTGTCGTTGTGACACTCCAAAGTGTATTCGCAGGCACTGCATGCACTGGCAGGGGCACAGCATCAAACTGCTTTCGATCTATGTCAAATGTCTTTAGATCTAGCTGAAATCTCCTACGGGCTAAAGCCAAGTGTCTACGGGCTAACCCCAAGTGTATATTGTGTGTTTACAGGCGCGGGAGCTGGCGAGAGCCTAAATGTAGGCACTGGCAGGGCACAGTGTCAAACGGGTTGAGATCTATCTGAAATGCCCTATTGGCCAAACCCAAATGTCTACAGGCTAAACCCAACCACATATTGTGTATTTGCAGGCATGGGAGCTGATGCGATCCTAAATGTAGGCACTGGCAATGGCACAGGGTCGAATGGCTTGAGACCTATCTGAAATGTCATATGGGCTAAACCCAAGTGACTATGGGCTAAACCCAAGTGTCTATTGTGTATTTACAGGCATGGGAGCTGGTAAGATCCAAAATGCAGGCACTGGCAGGGGCACAGCGTCAAATGACTTGAGAATGGTGATGTCCTGTGGTGCACTGAATTCGATGATTGCATTATCTCATTCATGCTCTGGGCTATTGACCATAGAGATTCTCCTACGGGCTAAAGGCTCTAGTCCTATATACTAAGCGGCATAGAGTCTGTCTGTCTGTCTGTCTGTCAACACAATAACTCTTGCCAGCATTGACGGATCGCGATGATCTATACGTCAAAAGAACCACCATCAACCGAGGATCAAAATGTCCTATTGTGGACTTTGGCCGATTTCCGAATTCCATGAAAATCACGAAAATATCGACTGCACAGTACATTCTGAGCACTAAAGACTGCCTGAGGGTCATTTTCGCAGAAATTTTGCACTGTCATGTCACAATTCACTACAGAGTTGTCGCTGTGAGACCCTGGCTTGTATTTACAGGCACGTGAACTGGCACAGTGCTAATTGTAGGCACTGGCAGGGGCACAACCTAAAATTGTCATGGCTAATGCCCAACTTCTATGGGCTATATTCAAACACCTTTGATGTGTATTCACAGGCACATCAGTAGTGGAAGTAAACACAGGCACTGACAGGGCACAGTCTGAAATTGTCTATGGGCTATTGCAAATACATATGGTGGCGCACCATGGGGCAATGCATCTTACGACCAGTGGTGGTGTGACATGGGTCTGCGTCCTGTGACCAGTGGTGACATGCCATGGGTCTCAGGGTCTTGTGACCAGTGGTGGTGCATCAAGGGTCTCTCCATCTTGCGACCAGTGGTGACCCCCCATGGGTCACTGCATGTTTTAACTATCGAGATGGCTAATGACAGTCCTCTTTTGACTATGGACAATCACCTACGGGCTAAAGACTCTAGTCCTATATACTAAGCGGCATAGAGTGTGTCTGTCTGTTTGTTTGTTAACACGATAACTCTTGACAGCGTTGATGGATCGCGATGATCTATACATCAAAAGAACCGCCTTGGTCTGGAATAGTGCACCTCCTATTGTGGACTTAGGCTGATTACTAAATTCCACAAAAATCATGAAAATATCGACTGCACAGCACTTTCTGGGCACTCAGGAGTGGCTGCAAGTCACTATCGAGCAGATTTCGAGCTATTGCGTTACCATTCACTACACAGTTGTCGCTGCAAGACTCCGAGGTGTATTTGGAGGCACGGGAGCAGGTGCGATTGTAAATGCAGGCACTGGCAGGGGCACAGTGTCAAGTGACTTTAGATCTATCTGAAATGTCTTACGGGCTAAACTCAATTTTCAACGGGCTAACTGCAAGTGTCTATTGTGTATTGACAGGCATAGGAACTGGCACGATCCTAAACGTAGGCACTGGCAGGGGCACTGTGTCAAATGACTTGAGATCTATCTGAAATGTCTACAGGCTAAGCCCAATTGTCGCCCAATTGTCAATGGGCTAACTGCAAGTGCCTATTGTCTATTGACAGGCATGGGAGCTGGTGCGATTCTAAACGTAGGCACTGGCAGGGGCACAGTGTCAAATGACTTGAGATCTATCTGAAATGTCCTACGGGCTAAACCCAATTGGCAACGGCTGGCGCGACCCTAAACGTTGGGATTGGCAGGGTCACAGTCAAATGGCTTGAGATCAACTGTAATGTCCTGCGGTGCACTGAATTCGACGATTCCGTTATTTCCATTATGCTCTGCAGAGTATCGATGGGCTATTGACCATAGAGATTCTCCTACAGGCTAAAGGCTCTAGTCTACATTAGGGCCGGTTTATACTCTGCTTCGTGCTGCACACTTGCTTCGACGGATAGGTTACTGTATCGAAGACGCAGCATGCTGCGTGCTGCGCTTTGATTTGATTCGATACAGTATCCTGCTTCGGTCAAAGTATAAATCCGCAGCAAAGCACGCGAACTTTTCGGAAAGAGTTGTGTTTGAGTTTGAAAGTCGCAGAGGAGATTTCAAACGGTTTCGGACGAAAATGGCCAGATTTTCGAAGAAACAAAGAATCCTGCGCTGATAGCGTTGTCGGAGCTAGCGAAGAGCCGCAGTAGACGGGAGCGACGGTGGTATGTCCGGCCGCTGCACCAAAATCGCGCTGTCGACGGAGTTTATCAGCGGCAAATCGTTCCCATGAGAACGATGGACCCAGACCTGCACAAGAAATACTTCCGAATGTCTCGAGAAACATTCGATGAGCTCCTGAAAGTGGTGCGGCCCAAAATCGAGAAGAAAAATACCCACAGACAGCCCATTTCGGCAGAAGAACGACTGGCAATAACTCTGAGGTTGGATTGGTGAAATGGCGGTTGAACCGTTGATTTCCATGAGAATTTCTTGTTCTAAAACAATTCGCTTCAGACTGTTGGCGTCTGGAGACATGCACTCATCGATTGCCAAGTACCACGCCATCTCAAAAGCTGCCGTTTCACAGATTTTTCGTGAAACGTGCCAGCGATCGCCGAAGGTTGTCGAGGTACCTAAGTCATGATTCTGCGATTCCATTCCATTTAGAAATTGTAGCAGTCTTTTGAGGGTGCAGTTCGCTTCTGCGCTTCAGGGCGCGCAGAATCGTCGAAGCGGCGTTTGGGATTCTGGCGGCGCGATGGCGCGTCTTTCGGCGGCCCATGGAGACGGCGGTCGAGAGGGCCAACGACGTGGTCCAGGCCTGCGTCTGCCTTCACAACTTCCTGCTCGAGAGGGAGGGAGGGGCCTACAGCTAG
>JASAMZ010002139.1:0-10177 GCA_030248115.1 Linhomoeus sp. GSCO2_2 | reverse complement strand
GTAGAGGCCAGTCGCCTGCATCACTAGCGCCACGACTGCCTGAAGAAGAAGGGTGGAGGGGAGGGCTTCGATTGTCAAATTCAAAGTTTCTGATGTACGACGTACCATAACCCAATCCAATGACGTGTACGTAGCGGTCGGTTCAGGGTGACCAATAGAATCTCATTTTAGTTTCAGTTTCAGTCAAAATTATGGTGCTGCCATAGTTTCAGTTTCAGTTTCAATTATCCCATCTGCACCTTCTGAGTTTCAATTTCAGTTATTGAGTTCCAGTTTTTGAAGGTCAAAATGTCACTATATTTTTCTTCAAGATCTTACCTTGATGGTAATATTTTGTCAATAGAGAGGAATTTTTGAACCTTTGCCATGCTCTCTAGCCAATTACACCAAACTGTTATTCAAATGTTCAACTTAGTTGCAAAAGCTGCTGAGAATATTGTCAAAATATAATGAAATTTTTCAAAATCCCGCAGTCAAATAACTGAAACTAACCTGCGAGTTTCAGTTTTAGTTTCAGTTATGGCATTCCTGGTAGTTTCAATTCAGTTTCAGTTTCAGTTAACAGATTGTAACTGAAACTCAAACTGAAACTAGTTTAAGTTTCTATTGGCCATCCTGGGTCGGTTTACCCCACCGACCTGTACTATAGGTATAGATAGGGATGCAGTTGTTCTACCTTGAAAGTGTTCCACATACAGTTCGTCAACATGCTGATTTAGTCGGCTGCGAGCCTCTCCCCCAAACCACCTTCTCCCCCATTCTGGCACTCACCGAGACGACTGAATTACAAAGGACGAATTGGGCGTTGCTCTTCAGAAGACCCACTGCCAGAGCGCCGATGGAAACGATCCACGCAACGACGGCGGCCATCTCCATTACTTGCATCCACCTACGTATACAACAAAATTGACCGATAGATTGCTTGCGTCTTTATACCCTTCGTGTATTTTGTGCGAATCCTTACGTGAGTGATAGGAGCGGCGAGCGAGACACCAAGGACAAAATCCACAAATTGGGAATGGCCATTACGGTAGATAGCAAGACGCTGATCGCCAGGCCGATCCAAGCCCAGGATCGAACGTGGATGCCGAACACTTGCTCTATGGCCATCGTAGACCCTTTGTACGTAGGCTTAGCGTTGTGGCATACAGTTCAACGCTCGTATCGAGTGCGTATTTTGACCTGGCGAGTCTGGCGGGAACACCGCGTCACTACAAGCCACCCATCAGAGATCAGATTCGTTATAAACATGTAGGGCGGCGAATCATCGTGCCAGCATATCGTCTGCAGCAAGCAAGGCAGCCAAACGAAAACAAACGACTTTGCAGCCTAAACATTATTCCGTCCTACTCGATCGCTGCAGACTCCAGAAAGACTGTTGCGCCGGCAAATTATGACATGGCTGATGGGCTGCTACCCACTTGACAGCGACGGATTCAGGATTTGGGATTGGGGTTTGCGGCGGAACTTTTGAGGTCACAAGGGAGAGCAATATGCTACAAAATCGCATCAAATTTTGTCCGCCACAGACGAACAAGCTTCGGTATTAAAAAGTTGAGTTTGTATTCTGACTGACATTGCATAGAGTTGCGTTCTTTCTGCAGAGAGTGCGAGAGCTCATCGCCCGTATTGCTCCGCTTCACGAGCTCCCCCTTCGCAAGAGGGTATTGCTTAGCAATATTGATATCGCCCGGGATTTGGTTTTTAGAGCAAGAAAATCCCTCTTTCGAGCAATGATGGCAGGAGTGACAAGGGGGGGGGGGGGGCTTTTAAGCAAAAAGCTTTGGTAGTACCTAACCAATAATGGTTCTGCACGTTTATACTATGTATTCGAACATTCTCGAACACGCCGAAGCGACGAGAAATGCATGCGTTCACAACGTTGGAATCGACCCATTTAGAATAATTGTTGTTTGTCTTCAATGTGGCATTATAGGCCTTCGTCCAAAAATATATTTCCCCATTGAAATATTTTTATTCTTCTTTGTGACGCACTAATCTGATGCAATTAGCGGAGGCGGATCCACGTGTACTTCACTTCTTGTCGATGGCTCCACCGTGAAGCAGCAGGCCTCGATTTGAACGTCCTTTAAACGGAACATTATTATGTCTGAGAAATCCTAGGTTCTGCCTACACTCATTCTCTATTGTGCCCATCGGGGCGTGAACCAGCGCATGTTGTAAGGCCGTAGGTCTGGTAGGTACCCGCGTAGTGTCGTCGCCGCGGACGCTCAGGCGCTCTCCAAAGGAGTCTACCGCTGCAATGGTGGTGCTTTTTAATCTGCGGACACTGTGCGCCGCTCTTCTTGAGAAGGCAGTACGGCCCCCACGGGGTATCTGAATGCAGAGATCGTTACGACAAGCGTCTGAAGTGTTCGACGCCTCGTAATCACAATCATGCACGTAACCCTGGTAGCCACACTCTCTCGCCTAATTACCTACTCTGTCCTTGTCCCCTTTTCTCCCCCACCCACTACACTGCACCCTATCCCCCCCTCCCCCCAACCAACCCACCCCCCCCCCCCCCCCAAACCTTCCTCCTCAGAGTGCAGCGTTTGGCATTCTCTGGGTCACGGGAGACAGTCAGCATCTTTCAACAGCTGCAATTGAAGCACAATGGGGTCGTGTAACACCACTCGTAGCACTGCACACACACACACGCACACGTACACGCACACGCACACGCACACGCACACGCACACGCACACGCGCGTGCGCACACACACGCACACACGCGCGTACACGCACACGCACGCACGCACGCACGCACGCACGCACGCACGCACGCACGCACGCACGCACGCACGCACGCACGCACGCACGCACGCACGCACGCACGCACGCACGCACGCACGCACGCACGCACGCACGCACGCACGCACGCACGCACACATGCAGCGACACATGGCACGCAACCACTGCTCACAACATGTAATATTAACATGTTCACAACATGCCCATACGTGTACGGGATATGGGGGGGGGGGGGGGGGGTAAGCTCCCCGCCCCCCCCCCCCCCCCAAAGCCACAAGGTATCCAACTCCCCCCCCCCCCCCCTTGAGACCCTCTAGGAAATTAAAAAATTTGTCTGCGGCGCTTGAAAATAGCAAAATTTGCGCCTGCTGCGCTATATTTTGGACGTTTTTGACCAAAGTAAGCGAATTTTGGTACTTTTTCGCCGCCCCCCAGGGCGGCGAGTATATATACGGACGCTAATGTCTGTTCGTGTTTCTGTCTGTGTGTCTGTCTGTGTGTGTCACACAACTAAACATGACGGTTAGTGCCACCCAATGGAGTCGAATGCGCTGAGTGACGCGCCGTTGTCCGTTTCTGTTGCTAATTTCGCTATTTCGAGATATTTACAATTAAAATATGAAAATGTCAAAAATGACACTTTTATTTGCAAGTCGTATCGAGAAAGTTTTTGCTGAAATGGAAAGGGCATAAGACGCGATGAATTTGTGACATAGTTTCGTATTTTGGAATTCACCAAATTAGGGATATTTTCAAGGTTTTTTGTCAAACTAAACATGACGGTTAGTGCCACCCAATGGAGTCGAATGCGCTGAGTGACGCGCCGTTGTCCGTTTCTGTTGCTAATTTCGCTATTTCGAGATATTTACAATTAAAATATGAAAATGTCAAAAATGACACTTTTATTTGCAAGTCGTATCGAGAAAGTTTTTGCTGAAATGGAAAGGGCATAAGACGCGATGAATTTGTGTCATAGTTTCTGATTTTGGAATTCACGAAATTAGGGATATTTTCAAGGTTTTCGTCAAAATTCCCAAATTTCGACAATTTCAAACAGCTTATATTTCAAAACTTCTTTGCACGGATGTATCGAGCATAGTCTGCCAAGTATTTAGCAAATAGTTTGAGCGAATATAATTAACAGAATTGAGGATATTTTTAAGAATATTGTTAAAATCCCCAAATTTCAACAATTTCAAAAAGCTTAAATTTCAAGATTTCTTTGCACGGATGTGTCGAGCATAGTCTGCCAAGCATTTATCAAATAGTTTCACATTTTATAATTAACGAAATTAGAGATATTTTCAAGGGTATTGTCAAAATTCCCAAATCTCGACAAATTCAAACCGCTTAAATTTCAACACTTCTTTGCACCGATGTATCGAGCATAGTCTGCCAAGTATTTAGCAAATAGTTTCAGATATTATAATTAACGAAATTAGGGATATTTTTAAGGGTTTTGTCAAAATTCCCAAATTTCGACGATTTCAAAACGCTTGAATTTCCAATTTTCTTTGCACTGATGTATCGAGCATAGTCTGCCAAGTATTTAGCAAATAGTTTTAAATTTTATAATTAACGACACTAGGGATATTTTCGAGGGTATTGTTATAATTCCCAAATTTGGACAATTTGAGGCCCTAAGCCCAAAAGAATAGGGCGTCGTCCCATTTAGGCCCTTTACAATAGGGCGTCGTCCCATTTATACCCTCTTCAATAGGGCGTCGTCTCATTTAGACGCTTTTATTGCACTGTGTGCCTGCGGTGAGTATCTCTGATCCATTTATGGATCAGTCACCACAATTATAAGCTCAAAGTGTGCCTGCGGCGAATCTTCTGATCCATATGTGGATCAGATAAGTACCACGAACAAATCCAAGACCAATTGCGGCGATACCCCACCAGATTGTCGACTAAATGTCTAGTGGCACTTCACTATCCAGTGCACATTATCGCGCACACGCTCTCAAGTTTACACTGATGCCAGCGTGGTGCCACAGTTTTTAGACAAAGCTTGTTGGTCTATCTATGCCAACTATTCTCATCTTTTTGGTACTTTGTGGCTCAATTCTTAGGTCGTTTGACCCCCCCCCCCCTCCCTCCAGGGGCCCTAGACCCCCCCCCCCCCTCCTTTGAGGGGTCCTATACCCCCCTCCCCCCCGGGCGGCAGGTTGGCGGTTGGTTTGAGGGGCCGGCCGGTTGGCTCTTACACGTATGAACATGCCAATGTGTAATAACCCATGGTGCGCAGTCACTGCTCACAACAGGCCATAGTAGATTTCAGACAGATCAATTGTTTGACACTGCGCCTTGCCAGTGCCTGCATTTAGTGTTGCGCCCACTCCCATGCCTCAGAATAGGTACATTAAATTGAACACTGATATTTGCGTTTAGCCCAGATAATCACAGATTGTAGATCCAACGTAGAAAGTGTTGAATTGCATATGTTTGATCTTAGCCCTCAGGATATTTCAGAGAGATCGAATGCCATTTGACACTGCGCTCCTGTTGATGGATGGAGCTTCCTTTGAAGCAGACAACTTGTCTGGGAACGTATTGGTGCTTGTTGGCATTTGCTGGTGCCTCTTTTACAAAACTTGATTGCCATTTAGTTCCACCCCCCCCCCCCCCCCCCCTTCCCGCCACCACAAGCAAGACGTGTCCCCGGACCCCACTGCGTTCCACCGCCTGTTTGCGCGCACTGCACGTCCGTTTGGGAGTTGCAACACGAACATTTCACTCTGTCCTTAAGCCACTCGTGGTTTTGCGTCGTCATGTTGATAACGCTTCTCAGGCTCTGGTCTAGACCGTCCAAATAGGCCCGTAGGGAGTCGATTCTCTGGTCGACGTCCCACCCTTCCTTCTGCACCTTCTTCGCCGGGTCCTCCCTCTCCCACACGGTAATGGACGCGTTGAAGGCTCGCCGATTCTTGCGCAGTTGAACGCGACTCGTGAGCAGGTTCGAGCTGGACGTCAGTTGATGGAGGTTGAGTCGGTAGAGGTCCATGGGCTTGGGCTTGAACTTCTCCCCGTCCCACTCGACCTGGATGGGAAGTGCTTGCATCTGGCGCATGTTTCTCGCTTCGCTTGTACTATTTCTTCGCGTTCGCGTATCGTTTCTCACTTCGCTGCATGATCTGTTGTTAGCTCTCTGCCTCGCCTCTACAGGGGGCCCCCCTCTCGCAAATCCAAGACTGACTGACCTTTGCACGTACACCTAGGTATGTACTGTATTCTACCTGTCTAAACCCCGCAAACTTCATTGTGCGCCTTCCAACTGTCTTAACAGCGATGTCTCGGCGGGTACGTACAGTAACGCTATGTTACGGAACGGAACCTTGAAGTTGTGCTCGTTCATACGCTTCTCCACATCGCGCGCCGTTGTCTTCGTGCTATCACCTTTCGAAAACTTAGCATTCACTGCTACTTGTGTTGCGACATTGCCGGCACTCACTCCAGCCTCAGTAGCAACTGCAATAATAGGTTTGTTAAACCCTTGGTGAAAACCACTAGCGGGAGCAGGGGGGGGGGGCATTGGGGCGCATGGCCCCCCCCCCCCCCCCTATTTGTGCCCCACCTCAAAGAAACAACCTCCTGTATAAAATTGAGCTTGTATTCTGACTGACTTTGTAACGAGTTGCGATCTTTTCGCAGAGAGTGTGAGAATTCTGCTCCGCTTCACGAGCTGCGCTCTGCACCTGCTGCAATCTGCTTTAGGCCGACACACAATTAGCGTGCAGTACCGGTCAGAGCCAACGCTACTTCTGGCCCCGGGGCGACGACGTCCCGGGACCCAAAGAGTCCCAAAAGAGTCCCGGAGCATTTCGGTGGCTTTCTCTGCATTTGCGATTGATCGCTTGTGTTCCACACAAAGATCGCGCCAATGTCAAAGGTGTCATTTCTGTGTCTCCTCCTCTCTCCCTACAAGGGACCCGATGTAGCGGAATCGGTCGATGGCATACACAATCGGTTAGACAATTCATGGCGACTTTCGAGGTAGATCTTTTAAATGAAACTGAATTTCAGTTACTGAAACTGAAACTCTGCCAGCGTAACAAATTTGACTGAAATTGGGTTTGCATACTAATTTTAACAGAACTGAAACTGAACCTTTGCATAGACGGACGGCAGCACGCACGCCGAGCTCCCGTATGGTGTCGCCCGGCCGAGGCGCGGCGAAAACACTCGTGCCTTACAGCTTTCAGATCTTACTTTGCGACGCGTCTTCTTTTATCCTCAGCGTATCTGAGTCGTCAGCCGCCTTTGTGTAGATCTGGTTCAAATGGTGCGCCACTTTGTCCGGTCGAGCGTTGTCTTGCTCCCAGTAGACCGAGTCCCACATCCTTTGGTCCATGGCTTCACTCGACTCCTCATCCTGCTTGAAAACGCGCTCCAGCTGCTCGGTAAGATTGATCTCGCTTTCCTCCTCTTCATAGGAGGCGTCTGTGACGACGGTAGCAATGACGTTTGAAGTAGTTTCGCGACTGAGTTTGTTCACGTCTTCTGCGGTCAATCTCACAATTCCATCGTTGAACTTCTGTTGCAGCTTTGAGTAAAGCCCGCCTTTCTTCATGTGGGAACCCTAGATGAGGAGATCATTGACCCTGGGACGACGGCGGCGGCGGCGGCGACGGCGACGGCGACGGCGGCGACGGCGACGGCGACGGCGGCGACGACGACGACGACGACGACGACGACGACGACGACGACGACGACGACGACGACGACGACGACGACGACGACGACGACGACGGCGGCGGCGGCGACGGCGGCGACAATCCAACTAATTGGCAACGATTACTTTGATCTCCACGCGACGAGACGAGCTAGTCTGTCCTTGCACAACGTACTCCAGCCTTAGGCTTCCAAGGGTCTGCGGTTCTTTCTTGATGCCTTTCAACAGCAGCGAGCACCGCTTCTCGCTCTGTGTGACCACGTCAAACGAAATCCTGTTGCTCTGTTTGGTCAAAGGCAACCACTGCGTGTCGAGTGATATGTCCTTGATGGGCGTTTGCGACCATATCAGTCTGGCTTTCTCCATAGGCAGTGGGTGTACTTGACCAAGAGTGATCTCTCGGTGCCCAGTGGAGGTTCTAAAACAGAGGCTTTCAACAATGGCCTAAGAGAGCCACAGTAGTCTACTGGTCGTGGTAGGTGAACAAGTTTGGCCTTGGAGCGACCGAACCTGATCCTATCCAGAGCGGCCGCGCGGACGTTCCTGTCCCACATGAGAATGGGAAGCTTGAGCGCCATGCGGCCGGTGAAGGGATTGTCGTAACACGTGGCCTTCTCCACCTCGGCTACGACCAGCGGCATGACGAAGTAGGCGTAGTCCTGCTTCTTCTCCCGCCGCGCGTTCTCTGCGTGCCTCCAGATCGGCAGGTTCAACTCGAAGTAGGAGACGGTGCCCATGATCTCCGGAGACATCTCGGTGCTAAAGAGACTGCCGCCCCCCGTGGCAGCGGCGGTCGGCGCGAACAGAGCACACAGAGCGACTGCTGCAGCTTCAAACGTCATGGTCTACTCTACAAGAAGAGATTTCGTTGCCTGACTTGCACAAGCACAAATTCGTACCAACGCCACGTCAACGTTGACTAGAATTGGTTCAGACCATGCGTTTTATAGGCAAGCGCATTGAGAGACGCAGATTGGCCGAGCTGTCGCACACAAGTCCTGTTGGTGAAATTAACCAGAAGAAGAACATCGGTTTGCATATTTGTGCTCGGCTCAACAGGTGTCATCTGATAATGTTGACCTCCTGCATACGTGAGGACTGCTTTGGGAGCCCCATACAGCGCGCCCGCCGTTTTCAATTTTATAGTTGCAGCAGGCTCTAGAAAGCCAATGTTTGAACTCTGCAACCCAACGTTTTGCGTCGAAGAGTTTACACGGTGCTTTCATTTTGTTGATCATACGTTGAACATCCTTTCGCATCTTCTGTAACTACTTCACTCACAAACAAAACCTCTCTTACCTTCTCTACATGAATCTTACGAGGCCGACCGTTGTGATTTAACGGCGGCGGCGGCAGCGGCGGCGACGACGACGACTACTCTCGGCGTGACGCCAGGTGCACAAGCTGTCCATTCTTCGAAAAGAGACAGAAACATGACATATGACAACATCCGCGCGGACGCCCTTTAACGGATGAGGTAGTGTTTAAACGTATAATGGAAGTCAATGTAACGGCCCTTATACGCCTTGAGTTTGCGTCACACGAGAGCAAGGCTTTTGGAAAGCACTTCGTCTATGCTATTTGTAGGTACCGTTCAGGTCGAAGTCTAAGGTACACATATAGCTGCCTCTCAGAAATTGTTCGATCTAAATGGCTGCAGTAGCGTCACAATCAGTCGCCACAAGTCGAATGACAGTGATCACTCGATAGGGATTTTACATCGTTTTGTGCTCCAGGTTCGCTCTAAGCTAAGGAATACGTATTTTCACGCGAGAGGCATTCAATTGAATCGTTTCTGCCCTTCTCCATCCACTCAAGCGTTGTTGCATATTTCCCCTTGGCCGTTGGCTCCCACGTAATCCTCGTTCAGCTCCTTGTTCTTCAGACAGTTGGCGTAGGAAGCGTCGCAGCCACAGACGCAGGCGCTGCACTCGCCGTTCGGCTGCTCGTCAACGGACGCTGAACTGGTCGAAGTTGGGGAAAATACATGGTGTCCACGATAAACCCAACACAGTTTAGAATTGAATGCAGAAACGTATGTAGGCTGTATCCTCGCATCTGCAAAATCGGCACTTTTCTATGAATCTACCGCAGACTCATTGCAGACGAAAAATCTCTGCGATTGTCGCACAACAAAATTGTTAAGGTTTTATCTATCGAGAGCAAAAGACCACGTCGCAAATTCCGTAGGAGCCCATGAAATTCAATTTTGGAAGCTTGCTTGCTCCAGTTCGCTACTGAGATACTTACAGGCGATTTAGCGTTCATTTGCTTACCACAAGCGGCCACTCCATCGTTGCAGAGGCCGGTGTACTGGGTGTGGACGGTGTTGCAGTAGCTGAGTCGTCCGCACTTGCTGCGACAGAAGGAGAGGGCGGGGCAGCAACTGTAACAAACACTGCTTGTCGTGTTTTCATAAAGGCCCGTTCGATTACACAGCTATTGGTTCAGTCCACTCCAAGCAAAGCCAAAATGCGATCTCAAATCAAAGGAAGCGTCACCCGTCAATGTCGTCGAGTGGAAATCGCTGCGAGTAAGTAGAACTTCTAAGAATGATCTGTCCGCAGGTACAGCCGTATCTGGAATAGGTAGACAAAACGCTAACACAATTCGCACGTTTCAGAACATCTACGTAGGTAGGTGTTGATGAGATACTCAAGTGCAGCAAATTCTAGAAGGAAATGAATTAAATTCGGTTTCTTAATGGTAAATTGGCTCCACACCCCCTCCCCCCCCCCCGCCCCCCTC
>JASAMZ010002137.1:0-12674 GCA_030248115.1 Linhomoeus sp. GSCO2_2 | reverse complement strand
AGGAGCATCTATGCCATGTACACACAAAATGGTGACAATTGAACGTATGTAGTAGTGGTAGAAACATCGTCCATAGACGAACGCGTTCTTCTAACTTCGTAGTCCTAATTAGACGTCTTGGCACCCTATTGTATAAGCCAGAGGAATTTTCGTCAGATTCCCCGGGTAGCTTTTATTGAGGATAAATAGCACTTCCTTTGTAAGAAGGATTATCCAATACTCGTTCACAAGTTGTCTTTTGAACTAACAAGCGGCAGAAGCTAGAAGAAGCGGAAGAAGGAGGAAGGGAAGAGCAGCAGCCATGGCGGAGTTCCAGTTGTCGGTGGAGCCGGGAGAGTTGCGCTTCGCGGGCCAGCTGAAGGAGGAGCCGACGTCTGCGGAACTGCTTCTCAAGAACCCGTTGGAGCGTCGCGTCGCCTTCAAGATCAAGTGCACCAGCAACGCCATGTTCAAGATCCGCCCGGCTGTGGGTCTGCTGGGGGCCGGCGACGAGGCCAAAGTGGTGCTGACCTGCTCCAAGCTGGACACGATCCCCAACCAGGGCAAGCACTACTTCGCCGCCTACCACATCGACGCTCCCGACGACGCCGCCAACGGACGCGCCGTCTGGTCCGAGCACAAGGGCGGCGACCCCCCTCCCAAGCGCATCTACGTCTTCTTCGACGACGGCAGCGACAAGAAGGAAGAAGCCGCCGACAAAGACGCAGCCGCTGCTCCCGCCGAAGGCGCCGCCGAGGACAAGCCGGACGAGAAGAAGGACGACTAAGAAGGAGAAAGAGAGTGATAGCCTCGTGATCCCATCGACTCCGTGATTCCTCGCGATCAACTGCGCCCTCGCTTCTCCACCGTACCGCTCGTAACCCAGTGACGCGTCTGTCGCCGACCCTGCTGGCCCATACTGTCATCACGAGCAAGCGGACTGAAGAGTAACAGAGTAACGGCGCATTTTGTATGTACCTAATCGAAACTGTTCATTTGACCGAAGTACTTACTAGAACGCCTCTCCACAAGTTCAGCCCAGACACCTTTCGGTCTGTATCGCGAATTCACGACCGCCTTCAAAACTGCCGACCAAATGTGCCCCTCGTGGTCGTCGCCAACAAAGTCGACCTTTGCCCAAATCTGACGGAGGAAGTGGCTCACCAGCACAAGGTTAGGTACAAAGATGTACGCATAGCTTCGTAATGTAAGTAGCCAAACGAAGTTCGCTCGTCCGTCCAGGACAAATCGAATGGATCTGTCGGAGCGTCAAACGGCCACCACCATCTGCATCACGCGGAACAGGCGAATCGAACAGGCGGCAGTGGCGGCGACTCCGATTTGCTGCGCTCCACGAACGCGGCGATCGCGGCCACCGTTCGCAAGGAGTGGAAGAGGCCACTCGTCGAGTGCTCGGCCATCAGGAACTGGCACGTCTGCGCCGTCTTCCAGGTGGGCCGACTGATATGCCAGTATACATCGCTAACACTCGGGATTTGTTATTGGCGTGGAAGTGCGCTCTCTCCAGGAGCTGATGTCGGCGGTGGAGAGTCAGAGCAAGGAGCTTCGCAAGGGAATCGTGTTCGAGGCCAAGGCCAAGGACGAACCGGCCAACAAGAGCTGCGCACTCCAGTAGAAATCGTCGGCGCCGACTGGACGACGACGACGACCGTTACCGTACTCTCACGCGTTGTTCTTCGGCGTACGGCGAAGGAGAAGAAAGGAGAAAACGAAGAATGGCGGCGTATTACACAGAGCGCAGTCACACTTCCCTAACGACGACGCAAAGATCCACTCACTCGCTGGCGGGTACTGCTACAACAACACGACCGTACGCTCATTCAACGACGACGCACAAACAACAGCACTGTCCGCGATGATAAGCTAGACGTGGAGAGGACGATGTCTGCGCGGCATACGGTAGCTACTACCATTCACTCGCTATATACAGACGCGAACGCGACACACGACGACAGCGGCCGCCGTAGAGTAGAGCGATAGCGAGAAGACCACAAACTTCAACAGGGACTCATCCAAATTGCTACCTGGTCAACAGTGTACTCTTACACAAGCAACGGCGCGGGTACTGCGGCGGCGGGCGCTCGACAACATGTGAGATACCACCGCTCAACTATGGACGCGCGCGCGCTCAAATACCTGAATCTAGAGACGGATCAGACGGCCGAACGGGAAGAGACGACATCGACAGAGCATTCAGTGGAGAAGAGTGGGCAGACAACACATCGTCTCCCGTCGCACAGCTGCTACCGTCACCTCCAGTGGTCAGTCTAAGCAAAAGCGCCCCATTTCAGTCTCAGAGGTGAGGCGAACTGGCCACAAGTCGGCGAGATAGCAACCGCCACGACGGAAGGAAGGGTGCTACCAACCATTCGTTAGCATGTGACGACGAGGAGAGCCATATACGCAACGCTGCGCGCGCGCCAGACACTAAGTAAAGCTGCAGAAGCGGCCTTGGGGGATGGTTCAGTCGGCCTGCTTCGCGATCAGCTGAAGTGGAGGGACGAGGGAGAATGGAAAAGACGCCAACTAACGGAAGGTCGACAGTCGACTCACCGCCTTGACCTGGGCCTTGACGAAGTCCTTGCGCTGGTCGAGGTCGGCCTTGGGGAACTTCTCGGCCACCATCTTGCACATCTCCTTCATGGTCACCGTCTCCAGGTCCACCGACTTCAGCAGCTTCCCAATAGCCTTGCGCAGCTCCGCGTCCTGCACAACAGCAACAAAGCATGCAACACAGCGTATAGTCGATGGCTAAGGCGCAGACGGCAGCGCTCACCGAGGGCCCTTTGGCGGAGGCGCCGCCGCTGCTGCTGCGGCCCTTCTTGGAGGAAGACGGTTTGGGCTCACTCGCTTTCTTCTTGCTCTTCTTCGCCGGCGGAGGCGACGGCTGCAACAACAAGGCAAGTGGATCTACCGACATAGCTTCACATGTTGTGGATAACTTGGCGTGCTTTGTCCACGACGTCGCAACACATTAGAGTGATGTGTAAACGTGGCAAACCTCCTTCTCCTCCTCTTCCTCTTCTTCGCCGCTCTCGTCGTCCTTGTCGCTTTTCTCGCTCTCCTCTGAAGGTACAATTCCCTTTCAAGAACACCGACTGCGCCAGCAAACGAATGGCGATGCTGGGACGAACCCTGCTCTTCCTCCTCCTCGTCGGCTCCCTTCTGGCCCTTCTTCGAGGGCGTCTTGCGCTTCTTGGCGCCGCCGCCGGATCTCCGCTTCGCAGCCGGCTCTGCAACGAGCGAGTCTCACGTTCGCTAGGAAGTCACGAAGACACCAAGGCTGGTGAAGACACGACGCTTATTTCGAAGACCCGCTCAGGCGCATACTTTTCTGGGGGACCTTCTTCCCCAGGTCTTCGGGCTTGTTGAGGAAGTCGGCGATGTGGCCGGCCAGCTCGTCGCGATTGCTGCCCTTCTCGACGCCCAAGAGGGTGCAGAGCGAGCGCAGGTCCACCAAACTCCACCTGCCGAGTGAAGAAACTCCATGTTGCGAGCGCACATACACAAAGAAGCAATTCTGCGCTTACTTGGCCATGGTGGCCTTCTTGTGGTCGAGACTGGCGCCCGACTCGTAACCTGAGAATTGACGGAGGTTCTTGCGGAGTGTGGTGGCCTGGAAGGAGAAGAACGCGAGGAATGGAACAACGATCCAAGGACGATCGAGGGCGCCGCTCAACGGACGGCGAGAACCGAACCTTTCCAACGCGCCCGAAGCAGGCCCGGTGCAGCAGCTTCAGCTCGTCCATCTTCCGCTTCGAGATCATCGCTTGCACTGCAAGCACGGGATGGAATCATTATTACGCAGTTATCTATCCACCAAAACGGGAAACCACTACTACCATAGGGTATATCCTCGAGTTTCTGTCCAGCGCCCTCGGGCACTTCCACCGGCTTCGCCGAAGTGTGGACGACCTGCTCGGTGGCGGACATTCGGTCGACTGTGCGCCGCTGTCTCTTGCCCTCCACGATCAGCTCGGCGTCGAACAGAGCTGCAAACCGATTCGTTTGGTTTGTTGTTTCACAGGCTGTTTCTTCAAGTCAAAACAAGTAACACCCTACGCGTTTTAGGAGTACTGGCGGCGGACGAATCGGTCGGCGGCTTGTCGAGACCGGCCCGCTTGCGCGGAGACGGCGTCGCCGTCTTCTTCGGCGTTGTCGAGGCGGCGGCCTTCTTCGGGGACGCCTTCCTGGGCGATTTCTTCGTCTTCTTCGGCGACTCCGAAGCTTCCTTCTCTTTGTCGGCCTCCTCCTCGGGATGGTCGTCTTCGGCGTCCTTCCCCTCCTCCTCTTGCTGATCCATCGGCTCTCCCTTCTCCCTCTCCTCGTCCTCCTTCTGATCGGCCGCCTCCTCCTCTTCCTTCGCTTCGTCGGCCGCCTTCTCCTCCGCTGGCTCTTCGGCTGCCTGCGCCTTTTCCGGCTCCACCACGGCTTCGCTCATCTTCTCCGGAGATTCCTTTCCCTGGTCAGCCGAGTCTTGGTCTTCCCCTGCAAAAATTGCGATTCAGATGTTCGACAACGCCTAGAGAACGAGAACGAAGCGGAGCCTCACCAACCGATCGGTTTTTCCTCGTTCTCGAAACTGTCCTGTGGTTTCGACTCCTCCGACTCAACCAGTTGGTCGCCGCCGGCTTTGTCCACCGCCTCGTTGTCGACCGCGGCCGTCTCCATCGGTTTCGGACTGGGCGAACTCTGGAAACAACGACCGCATAGTATTACATTCAATCGCCGCCGGTCGGAAAGCGGCCTTTCTTCTATACTTAGAATGGCTGCTACGATATAGTCGGTCTCAGACCTCGTGAGAATCGGCGTTGCCGTTGGTTTTGGCCGAGTCGCTTTCGGCGCTACTGCTCAGAGCCAAGTCGTCGGAGACTATCTTTGTTGGGCTAGACAGTTCGCCTGTTGCCTGTTCTGCTGTGGCCATTTCTTGAGTGCTTTCGGATTTGAACTTTGAAGCCAAAATTGTTTCAAACTTCCCTCTTGCGGTCTAAGAATTCAAACGAACCTGGCAGCGTAGCAACCACCACGTCGGGCCGATATTTGCATGTAACTCGCAAGACGAAGTAACAGCTTTAGTTCGAAATGCGTCGGAGGATACTGTACAATAATAACAATCCGTCTGAAACCCTTGGCTCAGACGCTGCTTGAAGGAAGTACCAACGGTATTCGTTCATTTTCAAAGACCAGGGCGACAGTACAATCCTTTTCCTTACCGAAACTGGCGCCTGTGTTACGGTATATCGGTGGCGTTCTGATCACACAACAACCCAATTTTGAACACTAATACCATCGTATACAGAATCGTCAAACTAAGCTTTTCGAAATTTCGAGCCAACCAACCACCGATCATTGGTCACTTTTGGTTAGCATGAAAGATCTTCCCAAGTTTGAAACGGCATGTAAATTTGGACTGGGGCTTGTATGGTTGACGGAATTCGGCGGTTACCCGATGTCGGTGGCGTTCTGATCACACGCCTACCCAATTTTGAACACTGATACTATCGTATACAGAACCGCTAAACTGTTTGAAATTTTCGAACGAACGAAGGACCGATCATTGGTCAATTTTGGTTTGCATAAAAGACCCTCCCGAGGTTGAAATGGTATGTACATTTGAGCTGGGATTTAAAAATTTTGAAAAGTCTGTGAAATTGGTCCCTGAATAATTTCCTCCGGCTTCACACCATTGTTGCCTTTCGCGGAAGAAAATGGTGAGGGTGCTTTCCTATGGCTGAGAAGGAAATTTGGGAAACTACCCAGGCGACACGATGGCAGCAGCGGGAAGGACGGTCATGCTCGAATTTGTCGTGGTAACTAACTAGTTGGGGCACCCAAGATCGTAGAGAAGAAAGCGCTAGGACATTAGCCAACTGAACCTTTACTCTTGAGGGCGGCCAAGACGAACGGTTTGCTAGCAAGGCGGTTGAGCACATCCATCGCAAGCTCAAATCGGCCAATGATGAAACGGAAGCCTTCATTGCGGCGATTCGGGTGGGTCGCTTCTTAGTCTGAAGGACGACTCGTGTTCGCAGGCGCCATGAGATGTACGGATTTTAGAGAGCCGTGCCGGGCAGCGGCGACTGCGTCAGAGTTCACAAGAACAGAACCGGCGGTCATCAGGTTGGCCGGTCACCTCACCTCCTCCCCTATTGATCGCCTGATGCGTTCCGGGGAGCAGTTTTCAGATCGATGGAACCCGTGGCTACATTCTGGAAGCGGTGGCCGTGAAGCTATTCCGCTTTGCCGACGTCGACCCCTTCGATCGGAGTTGCGTCCGGCACATTGACTTGCCAAATGGAAATGACGAGGTACGCGAATAGAGGGGGATTCGGTAGAGCTACTCGAGACGGCACCAGTGACGTTGCGGGCGCCGTTCAGAACCCCGAGACTGTGTGCGTCGACCCCTACCACTACAACAGAGCGGCCGTTGTGCAGCAGCAGATGGGCGTCCGAGTGGTCGCGCCTCCTCCTCCTCTTGCAATGCCCAGGGCGCCTGTCGCGCCCCCTCCAGTTCCAAGGGCGCCGGTCATACGTCCTCCTCCAGTGCCCAGGGCGGTTGTCGTGCCCCCTCCGGTGCCCAGGGCGCCCGTCGTGCTCCCTCCAGTGCCAAGGGCGCCGGTCGCGCGTCCTCCAGTGCCTAGAGCTCCTCTTCTTCCACCAGCGCCCGGGGTGCCCGTCGTGGCGCCTTCTCCGCCAGTCTCCAGGGCGCCGGCGCCGCCTCTGCGTCTTCCCTTTTCGGTCGCGCCGTTTCGGGCCGCTCTTGTCGCTGCCACGGCGGAACGTCCTGGAGGAACGGCGGCAAGTGTTCACTTCATGTGTCAGTTTGGGTTGGAACAAGAAAACTTCGGGTTATACCGATTTAGGCTGGTCCGCCTCGAGGGCAGCAGAACCCAGTTCGCCATATGGTGCACAGACCCGTGGTAGATCATGTTGCTTAGTAGGTAGTGGGCTTGTGGCTGTCTAGAGCGGTTTGGGTACTACAGTGTCGGCTTCAGGTGGCCGCGCAACCGGCCGCCACCCACAATCCGTCGTCGTCGAGCCAGAGCGCCGTTAGTCCGTTCACAATGAACCGAATTTTGCAGCTGGAACGGGACGAGGTTTTGGCCAGGAACTTGCAGGTGCAACGCAGACAACCAAGACTGTTCACTTGGCAGACGTGACGCGTCACGGGGAACCTTGTCCACTATCAGAACCAGTTGGACAACGAGGCGTCGGGCAGTAGCGCCAGCGGCGGAGCCGCTTCCGTCCCCTGCGCCTCCCGTCGTCGCTCTTCGTTGGAGCCCCAATGCTCCATCTGCTTCTATGCGCTCTCGGCGTCGGATGCCAACGGTCCCTCCGTCGCCCTCGAGTGTCGCCACCAGTTCCACAGCAACTGCATTCGTGGCTGGCTGGAGGTACATAGAGATTCGAGCGTTGAATTGTTGGCCACGTCCTCGTCAAAGAGCGTCCGCTCGCACTTGCAGAAGAACCCAACCTGCCCCATGTGTCGTCGGCCGGCCAGTGTGCAACAGCTTCCTCCCGCTCCTCCGATGGCGAGCGAGCAGCGGTGCCCAGTCCACCACCACAACTGGATGCCTTGGCCGCTGAATTTCAACCGGCAGCAGTGAACCAGCCGTGATAATAAGTAGAACATCGAGAAGCCGAGCGGTTCCTGTTGTGCCTTTCGCGTCACCAGCTGCGTAGTCGCCACCGTCTTGTCTTTGTACTGCAATCCGTCGGTTGGCTCAACTTCGACCTTGTACGCTAAGCGGTGGGTGTATCTTCGTGGATTCGTAGCCAGCGATCCAGTTTGTGGTTATGTGTGCGGTGTGCGTTGGCAAGTTTCGTTTACCGTGTCGTCTGTGCCATCGATAGTTCCCGTCTTAGCATTCCCACGCATTCCCGGCCTGTAGCTACTCTTGTGCGTACATAACGACAAAGTCGCTTGTTGTGCGATAGTCTTCGTGTATCGCTCGTATTCTGGTACAGTAAGCCTGGACACCGTCGTCGTCGTCTTATCAGTGTTCAAAAGAAGGGTCACAGTCTGTGCAGTTCTTCCAGTCGGTTTAGTTATTTCTTGCTGAGATTGGCGACGGTGCGAGACAGTTTGGTGGCGAACCGACAGAAACTTTTGCAGATTTGAATCGTATTGTTACCGTATAGTGGAGTATCTTTTGTTTGAATTTTGAACTCGCGCAGCGTTACATGGAAAATTACGGTAGGTGGTGATCTGTCGGTGCTTGAAAGGTAAGGCGGTGTGCAAGATTTGGTGCTGGCCGTGTGCTGCACCCAGACAGCGACTTGGATGGGCGGTTCGGGTGATGTGGCAGACTCAGTGGTACTGGCAGACATCGAAAGGACGGGCATTTCTCTTACAGAAGGTGGGGGGTGGGGATCAAGACGACACGTACTTGTCGTCGGAATGGCATCTCTGCTTTCGTCATTCGGGGGTGCGAAGGAAGTGGATGTGTTTTCATGTTTACATAACAGCAGGGTCGACGTCGACACTGGCAACCAGGACGGAACAAGGAACGCCTCACGATACTCAGCTCAGTTAGGCCTTTCGTGGTTTGTGGTCTTGTGCTCGAAATTTCATTCGATCTCAACGTGCCACATCAGTTATAATCCGATCTTCGTGGGAGCGTCGGGGCCTGGAAAGACGGCCCTCCTCTCCTCGCTGTCTGTCGCTTCCTCTTGAAATGGCAGCCACTTAGTCGCCTGTCGAGTGGGTTGGTAGTTTCTCTACCAGAAGAGGCGGCGCCACTGAAGTCAGCTGAGGTTGCGAGGAAGGACGGAAAGATGCTCGTTGGGCGGGCCACTTTGTAACCATCTCTCCTGCCAGATAGCGGCGAGCGCGACGGGCGGATAACATCGGCGGCGCTGCTGCGCCTGCGGGCGCTTCTATCTCTGTACATGTCCGTTCGGCCGAGTCGTGTTCTTCTGTCGCGTCCTTCTATCGGCCGTCATCTCTCGGCTCCGCTCCCTCACGCCACCCTGCTAGATAGGCGCCTTCCTTAGGTGCGGGGCGCGCTCTCTGCCGACTCATCGCGCGATGCGATTGCGAGCGCAGATAGGAGAGGCGCTGGGCGGCGCGCGCCTGTTCTTCTTGCCGTCTCGGCTCAGATTTCACTCTGCGTTTTCTTGCCTCCTTGCCTGTTGCGATTGGCCGAAAAGAACGACAGAGCAGAGCGCTTGTTTGTCTACGGGAAATTAGTTTCAGTGAGCGGAAGACCTCCTGAGCGATGCTCAAGCTCCTCTGGATTCTCGTCGCCGTCGCCGCCTGCCTGGCGTGCGCCTTCGGCGAGCTCAACCCTGGGCTGCAAATACAGATCACCAAGAAAGGAATGGCCAAACTGAACCAAGTTTGTCGTTTGACCTCGTCTTCGTTGTTGGGGTGACTCACTGGTGGTCACACACCACCACGCGCACATACCACTTCAGTTCGACCAATATATCTACAAGTATCTCGCGTTGTCGTTCAGATCGTGGCGCAGGAGACGAACAAGCGTCTGAAGAAAATGAAGTTCCCTTCCTTCGTGCTGGTGAAGGCCGTCAACGTCTCCAAGATCACCATCAACAGCTTCGCCCCATTCTCCTTCGAGTATCGCAACGGGCCGCCCAACGACCTCCACTGGACAGCCCACGGAGGCAACGTTTCCGTCTCCGGCAAGTGGGAGTTCATCAAGAAGCCTTTGGGCATCAACGTCCACCCGTCTGGTGGGGCTCTTTTTTTTGGCACTCCGCTTTGCAAAAGCAGGAGTGCTATAGGGGGCGTCGGATTGAACAGAATCATCTTACCAAGCTTTCTCGCGCTACACAAATCGGATCGCCAAGCGGTTTTTTGCGTTAGATAGGTTGAGTCGACGCGCAGCCTGGACAAGAAACTAGAAAATTCCGGTAGTGGAAGAATTTTGCGAAAATTCAAAAATTCAAATTTTTGCTAAGTAAAAAAAAAACAATAGCCCATAACTGTCGCAAAAGTGGGCCGATCTTGATGATTTTTGGATATGTCGTAGGCCCTTGGATGTTCTTCAGAGCAAGACCGGAACGGGCTCCCTAGGTGGTCCGACGCGGGAGTACGGTAGAAAATTTGAATTTTCAAAAATTTTTCCGACCTTTAAAAAACCAGAACTCGAGTTTGCGACGGCGGATCCTCGCCAGCTAAAATTCTTGGAACCCGCACTTATATTGCCTTTCGTTTGAGACCAAAACCGCCGAGATCGCTCGCGCCATTCGTGAGCTACGCGGTCACAAAAGTGCCGGGTCCCGAGCGGAAAATTGGGATTTTCGACTTTGAGCTAATTTTTGGGCTGGAAAGCGTACCGTTAGCCGCAAATTGACCATTGCAACGTGTTCTACACCAAAAGCTAGTCTAGACGAAGAGTCTTGATCATTTTGAGGTACCGTACCCCGGTCGCGTCGATTTTTGGATCCCGGGGTCAGATTTTCGAAATTGAGTTTTCACTTGCTTCGGGGGTTTTCGACGACGCTGAACACGAATCCGGTGTTTGTTTTGCGATTGGGGACGCCTTTACCATGATTTCGGCGCCCGGCCGACCAAAAACTGGGTCCCGGGGTAGAAATTTCAAAATTGAGTTGATAGTTGTTTCTGGGCTTTCTGATGCCGCAGAACACGAATTCGACGTTTGTTTTGCAATTTAGTACTGCATTAACGCTGCATTCGGCGTCAGAGAACACACCCAAAACATGTCCGAATATGTCCAAACATGTTTAAACTTGTCCAAATTTGTTTGAACACTTTCATCGGCGCTGAACACGAATTCGGCGTTTGTTTCCGTGAAGGGTTATTACCGAGTAGTGCGACGAGCGACCAGTCTGCTTTGCCTCGGGACAAGCGGAGTGCCACCCTGAAGGTCTCCTTCAGCGTTAATCTAGTTGTAGAAGGATGTGTGTGTCGGCGCGTGTAAGTGAGCTACGGTAGCGAAGCCACAAATGGTGCTGTCTGTCGGCAGGCCAGTTCCGAGCGCACGCCAAAACGATCCGCCTGGAGATCGGCGTCCAGGTTGACAGGGACCCTTCCACGTCCATGCCTAAAGTTAGAGTGGTCGGCTGCGAAGCTCAGGTACGCAATTCTGTCTGGCTTGTTCTCCGAACCAAAACGACTTCGAGTGTAATTGTGTACATAGGTGACGGGTCTGGAGCTGAAGATGGGCGGCGGCCTGGTCGCCTGGTTCGCCAAGACCTTCCGTCGCACCATCAGCGACTACGTGACCGAGCAGATCCACCAGGCCGGCTGCGCCGAGATCAAGCGCTTCGCCAACGAGGAGCTGAGCGCCCGACTCAACGCCCTGCCCAGCGCCATCAACCTGGGAGACGGCATCCACCTCGACTACCGCATGACGCGCCGACCGCTCTTCGGCGGCGACGGATCAGTCGAGGCCTACCTCAAGGTGCTTCCTCTGTCGTGCGATAATGTGGCGGGATAATGGTTTCTACCGTAAACTTTGAATAAGCTACCCCCATGTAGGGGATCGAAATGATACGCGTCTCCCCCCCCCCCCCCCAATAACCGACCCTGTTGGCTGCCGCAAACCTGTCCTACACTTGTCCATAAGTTACTTTTCCTCCCAGTATAGCACTACAAACTGCACTGCTGCGCGTGTAAGGCACTCGCCAATTGATTATGCTTCTATTGGCAGGTTTTGTTAGCTAGAACACCCAGTCATATAGGTTATAATACAAGTATTGCAACGTTGCATGCTGAGGTAACTCAGAGTTGCGTTGAACAATGGACGACACCCCCCGCCCTCCTCTAATACGCGACCGGGTCGCTTATTGGAGGTCTTACAGTACTCTGGTTTCAGGGCGAGGTGCTGTTCGAGGGCGACAAGACGTCGCCGTACCGGGCGAAGGCGGTGACGAAGAGCGGCGGCCAGAGGCGCATGTTCTACTTCTGGGTCACCGACTACCTGGTCAACAGCTTCTTCTTCCACATGCACGAGCACGAGAAGTTCAAGCTGGTACTGAACGAGAAGACCTTGCCCGTGGGACGCAGCTTCATGCGCACACGCTGCGACATCGTCTGCGTCGGCCGCTTCCTGCCCGGTTTCCAGAAGACCTTCCCCAACGACACGCTGAGTGAGCTTGGGCGCTACTGCATTAATGCGCTTCTTGGACTGTAGTAGCGACATCTGTTACGCCACTGCTGCAGCCGAGTTCGTCATCCGGCTGCGTCGCGCTCCCGAGGTCCACTTCATGGACGGCATGGCCATGGCCGACGTCGACCTCTACCTCGACGTCAACGCGCGACACGGCGGCGTGCGACATCGGGCTTTGCGCGCTCGACTCCACACCATTGCCAACCTGACTCTCACGGCTCACGTCGAAGGACAGGTACCGTATGCATAGATGTCTTTTGTGTTCATGCGCTTCTTTCATGTTGATGGCTTCGTGTGCAGGTCGTAGTAGGTTGGCGGCGGTCAGCCACGTTGTATAGTAGTCATTCTGACACGCGTACTGTGCCTAAATGTGACCACATTTTGGTTGGCAAATCGAAAACTGAAAATTTTGTTTTAGAATCCCATGCTATTTTGAAGTAAAGTAGGGCGGCACACAATTTGCGCCGATTCTTGAACTCAATGTGACTCTGGGGACTTGCAAGTGGTCATTTCTATTATTTCATGTAAAATGCCTAAAGGCAGAAAGGGGAATATGTTCCAAGTATGAAGCATGTA
>JASAMZ010002136.1:0-38243 GCA_030248115.1 Linhomoeus sp. GSCO2_2 | reverse complement strand
CGCTCCAACTGGGCGTCCCAGTCTGCGTCCACCTTAGCCGTCACGGCCGTCACCACGTCTTGGGGCATCTCGAAGGGCGCCGCCCAGGGAGCCGCCTCGTCCCGAGCCACGTAGACGAACTGGTAGGCGCCCTTCTGCTCTTCCGACCACTTCGGCCTCTTCGAAGACGACGACGCCTCCGCTTCTACAAAACCAACTCATGCAAGCAGACGTAGACGCACTTAGCCCCCGAACGGCCCACCAACCAGACTCGGCGCTGGTTCCTGGGATGTCCTTCTTCTCCACCTGAGTGACCTGAAGAAACAAACGGCCGTCCATTCATTAATCGAACGAAGCAGGCGAGGAGAACGACCCACCGTGTCGTCGCTGTACTTGAACCACTTGCCCGTGGTGGGTTGGCGGATGAAACAGTAGAAGTGGCCGGACAGCGCCGTCGTTCCCCTATGGACCAAGACGGCCGTCAGCTCGTACTGCGCAGATCGAGCGCAGCAGCCGGCGGCGGCGAAGGCGCCCAGGTCCAGCAATCGTGGGAACAGAATCGGCTTGGTGACCTTCTTTCGGTCGCCCGTCTGCCTGTAGGGACGCACAGTTTTCCCAGTTCTTTTGAAGATCAGTACATGGGAGGCATAGCAGTCAGCGCAAACTAACATGTCCACAGTGAATCGGTTCAAGGGCAAGGTCAACACGGCGGGGAATCGGGAGATCGACTGTGATCGCATCGCCTCGCCGCTGCACGCGGCGACGTTCTCGCACCGCCACTCGACTCTAAGAGAGGTCTCCACTAAATGCGCTGGCGCAAAAGAAAGAAACGAAAGATATGGGCTTCAACTACCTCTCCTCGGCGAAGTAGGCGGCAACGCAGTCGGTCAAGGTTTTGGCGCCTTCGACAATGGACAGATGGAGCGATCGGAAGGTCTCCTTCTGCTCGCGCGACAAGCCGTTGCCGGTGCAGCGCGTTACGCGGGTTACCTCTCCCTGCAAAGAGAGACGACGGATGCTACTTGGAAGGGCCGTCGGCGGACCACAGCGCCTTAGCCAGACGTCCAACCTGGAAGCGCTCTTCCTGCATCGCGGCGTCGGCCGAGTTCTGCTGCAGCAAATCGAGAAACACTTGACCTGAAGATCAGACGACTCTTAGCGGATTGGACAGACAGAGCGCTCGACAGAACTCTTCCCAAGAAGCACAACCAAATTCCTGCGCGTCCTGCTGCTCGTTGTCTAGCTTGAGCGCCCTCACGAACTCAGCCGTGTCCACTGTGTCCTGAAAGAAGCATCTGTGAGTGAACGCATCATATAGGTACCTGTAAGAGAGCTGTGCGTATCCGATGACATAGCACGAATAAACGCCTACAAAAGGGCTGATGTCCATCTCCACGAAGAGTGTCTGCAAGACGCGCATCCAGCGAGAGATCTTGCTTTCGGCCGCCCACTCGTGTCGGTGCCGCCAGCTGTAGACCGCCTGCCGAAATCGAGGGTCGCTGAACCACAGCTGCAACAAGCCAACGACACATTTGATCGATCAATAAGGCACGCGGGATGCCCAGCTCTAAAACAGCGAGACGAGAGAGCGCACGGAAGCCAGCACCTGCAGGTAGCTGTTGGCGTAGCAGGTGTTGCCGCCGTTGGTGAGGCCGGCCGGGGTCAGCGAAGGGTTTCGCTTCGTGACACCTCAATGGGAACTACTCATACAAACACATTACCCACTTAGATGAGCTGATCTCCACTATAGGCTACGAAGACTCCAACCTTCCTTTCGCGTCTTCTTGCGCTTTCCATCTTGGTCTTGGTTGAACAACAGCTTCTGTAACTTCTGAAGGCCCAACCCGTTTAGGCAGAGCGGGTTGTTCTGACACCTTTGGGGTGTTTTCGACTTCGACGATGAAGCTGTACTGTTACCATTGACAAGACAACTTTCTCCGAGGGGACAAGGCTCCTTGTTTAGTGAATAGTAGTCCAGAAGTTTTGGCGAAGCCATCGGCAGAGAGAAACTGGAGCTAGATCAGAGAGGGACAAGAATCCAACCGAACAAGAATAAGGTCGGGCGACTACACTATCAAACTTCCTTCTTCCGCCGAAAATAGGCAGGACGTTTCAACTTGTTGCCGTCAAGTCAAGAATAAGACGAAATTGAAGTAGGCTACACACAACAAGAAAAATTCTATAACTTTGAATTGTGGAGATACCGTATATAAGAACGGTTTGAATTTTCGTGGTGGGACAACGACTATCACACGATTTGATTTTCAATTTCAAGCATTTATTTGAAATCATAGCCGAGAGTATTACTGTAGTTGGGCAAATTAGTGAACATCGATACGTGACGAGTGCCTTGTGAGTCCCTCGCTGTGAGCTGCAATATTCCGTCTGATTTCGCAGGTCTGTGTTGGGTCCGCGGTTACGTAGAAATGTCGTCGTCCGATTGTCAGCTGCGGAAGTCTGATTGGAGCGTCCAAGAAGAAGACTCGTCTGAGTCATTTGGCCGGTTGTCGTCCTCATCTAGCTCATCGGAGTGTGACGTGGCCTCCGTCGATGCGGCCATGCCTCCCGATTGTGTTCTTGTAGCGAACGGCGGCTACCGATTCTCCGCTCACAGAAGTCGGTTGGCCGAGGAACTACCCTACATGAAGCTGCTGTTCCACTATGGGAGCATCAAGCAGAAGGGCTCAACTGGGTCGACTACTACCGCTTTCTCTCCCAGTGAGGCAACGGCGGTATCGCCCGGTCCCAGCTGCGTTACCGCAGTCTCGCCAGAAGAGTCACTCGCGCAGCACGCCTTGCCCGCCGCCTCCCAGAGCAGCACGCAGAGCCTTTGCACGGAAGAGGTGCTGATCGACGGCCACCAGTTGGTCTGCAAGG
Source organism: Linhomoeus sp. GSCO2_2 (assembly GCA_030248115.1). Classification (NCBI taxonomy): domain Eukaryota; kingdom Metazoa; phylum Nematoda; class Chromadorea; order Monhysterida; family Linhomoeidae; genus Linhomoeus; species Linhomoeus sp. GSCO2_2. The sequence continues at coordinate 35,387 of JASAMZ010002136.1, read as the reverse complement.
CCGCCGAGGAGCGCGTCGTGCGCGAAGTTCATTTGGATATTGACAAGAGACTTCTCAAGAAGGTCCTGGAGTACGTCTACACGAAACAAGTGGAGGGTCTCAACTTCACTGTGAGGCAGTCTTTGTTTTCGTCATAACCGAGCCACATCGCCGAACGTCGTTACTCGCTTCCACAGCTTGCCCGCGATTTGATCGAAGTGGCAGATTTGTGGGCAGCCGCCGGCCTGCGAGAAGTGTGCTGCAACTTCCTCCTCGATCGACTCACGCCCGACAACTGCGTCAACGTCTGGCGTTACGCGACGACGTATTCGTGCTCCCGCCTGGCGAAGGAGACTCGCCGCTACATCCTTCGCAACGTCCGTCCGATCACACTCGAAGGACAGAGTGTCGAGTTCTTCCAGCTGAACGGTGAACGAGGTGGCTGCTTCGGTTTGTGATTTGTCGAAGCCGTTCGGCCCTCTTTGTAGGCGAGGAGGTGTTATCGTTGCTGGTGGACGACCGACTGAATGTTCGCTCCGAGAAGGACGTCTGGCAGATCGTTCTCAACTGGGTGCGTCCTGTGGAGAAGGGGTCGCCGCGCGAGTGTCGGCTGGACCAACTGCCCTCCCTGATGTCGGCCGTCCGCTTCGGCCTCATCTTCAAGCAAGACGGGAACGAGCACTTCGCCGACATCGTAGCCAGTCACCCCCTGTCGCTGCGGCGCCCGGCTGTCGTCGACCGATTCCTGCGACGCGTCCGCGCCGCTGCTCGTTCGGCAGCCGCCCTGTCAACGGATGCTCAGCAACGTCATCTGCTACTTCGCCCGCGTCTTCCCGAGTCTGTTCTGCTGGTGGTGGGCGGATGGGGTTCCGGCACACCCACGAATGCCATCGAGTATTACGACGCCTGCGCCGACAAGTGGACAGTTCTGGTCGGTTAGCGACCCACCTACGTACCTGCTTATGACTAGTACTGTGCACTTGCAGCTAGCAGGTGATTGGCGGATTCTGTTCTCCATTTAGTGAATTGCGCCGCTTTGCAGAAGCCGCGCGAAAGCGAGCGCGGCCGCGCATACCACGGCCTGGTTCTGGTGGGTGAGAAGGTGCTGGTGGTTGGAGGCTTCGACGGCAGCGATTACTACAACTTCGTCAGGATATTCGATCCAGTTTCCGCCCACTGGGACATCGCCGCTCCCATGCACGCGCCCAGGTGCTACGTCGCCGTTGCCAAGCTGAATGAGAAGGTAACGCCGGGACAAGGCGAACTGCAGTGGGCACAGTACCAGCTTTCTCTTCTGTTGGAGGTCTATGCTGTGGGCGGCTACGACGGGCGCACCCGTCTGCGCAGCTGCGAGGTCTACGACTGGGAGAGGAATCAGTGGTCTCTGATCAGTCCCATGGGCCAGTGGAGAAGCGATGCGGCTATTGCCGCCTTGAACGGTGAGCTCTGGTGCTGTGAAATGCAAGAATGAATTGTCGTCGGCATTTCGTAATCATACTGTACCTACTACCAACTCGATGACTGTGCGTCCTTGTCCTACTGCCGTGTCGTCTGCCTTTGGCAGGCAAGCTCTACGTAGCTGGCGGTTTCGACGGCGAGACAGTGTTGGAGACGGTGGAGAGATACGAGCCGCAGACGGATCGGTGGGCGCCAGTCGCTTCTTTGGGTAGCCCCAGGTCGGGAGTGATGGCGGCGGTGGCCGGCGGACAGCTCTTCGTAATAGGAGGCTTCAGCGGCAGCGAGCGCCTCAGCTCTGGTGAATGTTATGCATATGCAGTTGTGCTCGTTGTTTCTCCCTTTCTTCTAGCAACGTCCCCATTGTGTCAGGCGAGCGCTACGATGCGGAGAACAAGCGCTGGACGCCCATCGCTCGCATGCACAAGGCGAGAAGCAATTTTGGCTGCTGCGAGTCGGACGGCTTCGTCTACGTCGTGGGCGGCTACGACGGTGGGGATGAAAGCTTTTCCTCAACGCCTGCATATGAAGACTTTGGCGTATCGTCGTCCACTGCTGATGTCTGTTAGGCCACTCGACAATCGGGGACGTGGAGCGCTATGACTGGCAGACGGACAGTTGGACGGTGCTCAGCTCCATGAACGTGTGGCGCAGCGCCATCAAAGCCCTTCCGGTGCCTTCGGAGCTGCTGGGCCTCCGCCGACCCTTGCCGCTGCTCAGCCACCCACCGAAGGATGGAATCGGCGAAGAGGACGACGACCACTCTACCTCTATTCTCGCCAAAGGGCCTGATCCCGGCGACGGCCCAAGTGATGGCCTGTGATCCACTTCCCTTGTCACGTATTCAGACTCGGTCTAGCTAGCGTCTTAGGCACTTTTTTCGCTCGGCCTCAGCCGAGCGAACCCTATCAAGAGCTCGGCGTTCGTGCGTACGTACGTGCGTATGTACGTGGGTCACGCTCGCTTCGGGCTTAATAACTCGCTCGCCCGACGTCGTAGGAAGGAGTTTGAGATATCGTCGAGTAGCCTGCGGACTCCTCTCGCCATCTGAGTGTTCAAAACTGAAATAAGTTTTTAAACTCGCGCGCTACAGTATCCCAAAGTGGGGTCCATTTTAAGACAGAAGTTGACCGAAGCTAGTCAAATCGCATATCAAAGTGAAGCACTCGAGCTCCTGAGCACGAATCCGGCAACAAAAAGTTTCAAATGTTTAAACAGAGAGCTACAGTAACCAAAACGCGTCGAAAACTGAAAACCACAGGCTTGCTTCGGGCTTAATAACTCGCTTGTCTGACGTCGCTGGGTTGAGTTCGACACATCGACGGGTAGCCCTCGGACTACTCTCGCCATCTGAGTGTTCAAAACTGAAATAAGTTTTCAAACTCGCGCGCTTCAGTATCCCAAAGTGGTTTCCGTTTTAAGACAAAAGTTGGCCGAGGCTAGTCATATCGCGTATCAATGTGAAGCGCTCGAGCTCCTGAGCACGAATCCGACAACAAAAAGTTTCAAAAGTTTAAACAGAGAGCCACAGTAACCAAAACGCGTCGAAAACTTGAAACGATACGCTTGCTTAAAACGCTTGAAACGATAAGTTTAATAACTCGCTTGTCTGACGTCGCTGGGTTGAGTTCGACACATCGACGGGTAGTCCTCGGACTACTCTCGCGAACTGTGACGTCAAAATAATAACAAGTTTTAAAAATTGCGCGCTACAGTATTTCGAAGTAATGTCCGCAAAAAGTCAAAACTTCATCAAACCTAGTCGAATCGCATATCAAAATGAAGCGCTCGACCTCCTGAGCAAGAATCCGACAAAAAAAGTTTGAAAAGGTCAATGAGAGGGCTACAGTAACTAAAACGCGATGAAAACTGCAGTCTTTGGTTTGTTATATCTTGGCACTCGTGCGTTGCAGAGGAGCGATCTTGACATCGCTGAAGAGCTCACTGCAAGCCAGCATCAAATCATGCTCACAATTAACCTGTAGTTTTGCGTTAGATTCCAGTGTCTTTTTTAAAATTTAGTTTGAAAAGATGATTTTCTTGGTGTAAAGAATTAAACCCGAGCGATACCAATGTTGCGTAGCAAGACCACTCCAAAAAGTGTAGTCGCGAGGAGAGTCAAAGACGCTGCACGAAACCGGAAAGGGCCTTGCTACAATCTCAGTAAAAATTCAAAGCTCAAAACCACTCCGCTTTTTGGCACTCCTCCCCTCCAAAAGGGAGGAGTGCTATCCTATATACTAAGCGCCATAGAGTGTGTCTGTTTGTTTGTTTGTTTGTTTGTTTGTTTGTTACCACAATAACTCTTGACAGCGTTGACGGATCGCGATGGTCTATACATCAAAAGAATCAGCATCGCCTGGAATAGAAAACGTCCTATTGTGGACTTTGGCCGATGTCTAAATTCCATGAAAATCGCGAAAATATCGACTGCGCAGTACATTTTGAACACTCAGAAGTGACTGCAGGCCACTTTTGTGCAAATTTCGCGCCAATGCGTCACAATTCACTACAGAGCTGTCACAGTGAGACTCTGATGTGTATTCAGAGGCACGGGAGCAGGTGCAATGGTAAATGCAGGCACTGGCAGGGGCACTATCTCAAATGACTATAGATCTATCTGAAATCTTCTAAGGGCTAAACGCAATCATCAATGTGTTAGATTCAGTGTACTCAGAGGCACGGGAGCAGGTTCAATGGTAAATGCAGGCACTGTCAGGGGCACAGTTTCAAATGACTTTTGGATCTATCTGATGTTACTGTGGGCACTTGTGAGCAGTGGCTGGGCGCCATGGGTCAATACCATGAGCTGCATAATTCGAATGTTCTTTAGATTTTTGAGTTTCTCCTACGGGCTAAAGGCACTAGTCCTTATTACTAAGCGGCTAACGAGGTTTGTCTGTCCACGCTGGATCTCGAGACACGAGCGACGATATCCAGCGATCTATGGCTTAATCTGACCGCCGCGAGCTGGAACTCCCGACGTTCAAGTTTGGTCTTTCGCGATTCGCTATATTCCAAGATAATTGATGATTTCTATTGCGCTAAACCGCGCAACGGATTGCCACACGTCATACCACCCTCCCTGTTTCGCTGCGAGACTAACCTGTATTTTACTTGTGTGCGACACAAGCAACGAAAATCTCTAGCTACAATTGATGGATTGCGACGAGCTACGCACCAAACTGACCGCCCTTTGTTGGCGCCTCTCGCCAGTCGGGTCTCGCCTTTGGGCGATCGATAAATCTCCAGAAAATATCCACCGCGCAACACTAAACACTGCGCGCAGTTGACGTGCGCCCTTATGGGCGTCAATTTCACTCAGCAACCAAAAACGACGATGGCACGGTGGATAGGGCGTCGGTTTGTGGATCGATAGGTTGTTGGATCGATCGTTCAGTTGGGTCGAAACTTTTGCTGCTGTTTTGAAAACATTTCGTTTGCCACTCAGGCAATCCCCTAAGACGTTCGAATCACTTCCATGCAAAGATCTTTCGACAATTCACTGCAGTTTGACAAATGGCAATTCTGTGAACGCCATAACTTTGGGCAGTTGTCGAATCGCGGTGAACTGCAGCTTAAACTGACACGTTCGATCGGAGGGCTTCGGGTGAGTGCAGGCTAAGCGTCTACAGGCTAAGGCTAAGCGCAAATGTCTACAACGTCAACTGAACGTCTACAGGCTAAGCGCAAATGCGTTTGATGTGTATTCACAGGTATAGAACCAGGTGTAATTGTAGGCAGTGGCACACGCGCAATCTAAAATCGTCTATGGACTAAAGCCAAACGCCCATTGTTGCAAGCAGTAGGTCGCTCTTGCTGCATGTTCTGAACCAGTGGTGTCACGCCATGGGTCGGTTCATGTTTCAACTATATTGCCTAACGATAGTTGTCTCTGGAGTGTAGAGATTCTCCCACAGGCTAAAGTCTATGGGTTAACGCAAATTATCTACGGGCTAAATTCAAACACCCTTGATGTGTATTTACAGATGCGAAAGTGGTTCTATCTATCTGAAATCTCCTATGGGCTAAACCCAAATGTCTACGGGCAAAACCCAAGTGTCTATTGTGCATTCAGGCATTGGAGCTGGTGCCATCCTAAACGAAGGCACCGGCAGGGGCACAGGGTCGAATGACAAACCATCTATCATAAATGTCCTATGGGCTGTACCAAATTGTCTACTGGCTAACAAGTGTCTACTGTGTATTTACAGGCACAGGAGCTGGCACGACAATATGTGTAGGCCCAGGCGGAAGCACAGTGGCAGATGACTTGAGATCTAACTGTAATGTCTTGCGGTCTGCTGAATTCAATGATTTCGTTTTGTACATCATGCTCTGCAGATTACTCATTGGCTATTTACTATAGAGATTCTCCTACGGGCTATGCACTCTAGTCTACATTACTATGCTAGCTAGGTGTTTTGTCTGTCCGTAACGCTTGCCTCCCTAGCACTTCGCCACGCGACGCTTCAGCATGCGCTTGCCTCGCTAGCACTTCGCCACGCCAAGCTTCAGCACGCGCGCGCCTAGACGCCAGCGGGACGCCAGCGGCAGCAATCAATCGCTGCACGGCTAGCGCCGCCTGTTGCTGCCTGCCTTCAACGCAGGCATCGCCTGAACAGTACGGCAATGCACCGTTGCAGAGCCTTGCAAAAGCGAACAGTGCGGCAGCGCGCGGTACAACAGAGAGGCTTGCAATGTGCAATGCAATCCATCCAGGGAAAGCAACGGCAATGCTCGCGCAGGCATTGAACTGTACGACAACGCTCGCACAGGAAATTCTAGCCGCTTGAGCGACTATTTCGCTTGCAACAGGACACATCTTGCAACAGGACAATCTGCCCGCTCTCTATCATTTGTTTTGCGCGCCGCTTTGTACGGCACGTTCGCGAGGCAGTCAGCGCCATTGACTTGCAACAGGACAGACTTTCTGCAACAGGACAAATGCTGCAGCAGTACAGACGTTGCAACAGGATCGTCGCGCGAGGCGACCAGCGCCGTTGGCTCGCAACAGGACAGATTTTGCAACAGGACAGATCTTGCAACAGGACAGATCTTGCAACAGGACAGATCTTGCAACAGGACAGATCTTGCAACCGGAAAATCTGCCCGCTCTCTATCATTTGTTTTGCGCGGCGCTTTGTACGGCGCGTTCGCGCGGCAGTCGGCGCTGTTGGATTGCAACAGGACAGACTTTCTGCAACAGGACAAATGTTGCAACAGTACAGACGTTGCAACAGGATGGTCGCGCGAGGCGACCAGCGCCATTGGCTCGCAACAGGACAGACCTTCTGCAACAGGACAGATTTTGCAACAAGACAACTCTTGCAACAGGACAGATCTTGCAACAGGACAGACCTTGCAACAGGACAGATTTTGCAACAGGACAAATCTTGCAACAGGACAGATTTTGCAACAGGACAAATCTTGCAACAGGACAGATCTTGCAACAGGACAGATCTTGCAACAGGACAAATCTTGCAACAGGACAGAACTTGCAACAGGACAGATCTTGCAACAGGACAGATCTTGCAACAGGACAGATTTTGCAACAGGACAGACGTGGCAACAGGATGGTCGCGCGACGCGACCAGCACCGTTCGGTCGCAACAGGACAGACCTTCTGCAACAGGACACATCTTGCAACAGGACAGATCTTGCAACAGGACAGACCTTGCAGCAGGACAAATCTTGCAACAGGACAGAACTTGCAACAGGACAGATCTTGCAACAGGACAGATCTTGCAACAGGACAGATCTTGCAACAGGACAGACGTGGCAACAGGACAGATCTTGCAACAGGACAGATCTTGCAACAGGACAGATCTTGCAACAGGACAGATCTTGCAACAGGACAGACGTGGCAACAGGATGGTCGCGCGACGCGACCAGCACCGTTCGGTCGCAACAGGACAGACCTTCTGCAACAGGACACATCTTGCAACAGGACAGATCTTGCAACAGGACAGACCTTGCAACAGGACAAATCTTGCAACAGGACAGAACTTGCAACAGGACAGATCTTGCAACAGGACAGATCTTGCAACAGGACAGATCTTGCAACAGGACAGACGTGGCAACAGGACAGATCTTGCAACAGGACAGATCTTGCAACAGGACAGATCTTGCAACAGGACAGATCTTGCAACAGGACAGACGTGGCAACAGGATGGTCGCGCGACGCGACCAGCACCGTTCGGTCGCAACAGGACAGACCTTCTGCAACAGGACACATCTTGCAACAGGACAGATCTTGCAACAGGACAGACCTTGCAACAGGATAGATCTTGCAACAGGAGAGACCTTGCAACACGACAGATTTTGCAACAGGACATACCCTGCAATAGGACAGACCCTTCAACAGGACAAATTGCAACAGGTCAGACCTTGACAATGAACAGGACGGACGGTGCGGCGCGCGTGCGAGGCGACCAGCGCCGTTGGCTCACAACAGGACAGACCTTGCAACGGACAGACCTTGAACAGGACAGATCATGCAACAGGACATTACGGCCATTGACGACTACATCCCATGCTATTCAGATCACAGAAATTCTTCTGCAACAGGAAGGAACGGCTAGTAGTGATGGTGCGGATTCTGTGTAAATTGGAACGCTCATAAGTCGGGCTAGACTTGGCCGATCGGGGCGAATTGTTTTTTATTCGATAGGTCTCTGGATGGAAAAACCTGCACCGAAGGTCTCGACTTCCGTGCGAGACAAGATTTTTGGCAAGTTGCCAAAAACCCGGTTTTTCTGCCTCCGGCGAACTTTGGAGCGCTAGAATAGTGTTCTGGTAGAACGGAGCGAGACGAGCTTTGGGCCAAATATGTAAAAGACATTGGGCTATCCGATGGTGGGGGCGCCGCCGGACTGGGTCCGGGCCTGCCCGGGCCGGGTAGCAAAAACCGGGTTTTTCGACCCAGAAGTAGGGTTTCGTTGAACGGTCGTAGCAAGTTGGGGGATTGCATATTGTGACTCGTCTTTGCTTCATGCTGCAGAGCTAAGATAGGTTGCGTGTCGCGTGGGGGTGCCTAAGCAGCCGGACGCTGGTCCCGCCCGGACTATGACCACGAAGTTGGGTTCCGGGTCTCCAGGCAAAGCTTCGGGCAAGCGTAACTTTCAGTAGCGTGCTCAGATCGCGATGGGACAAAGACCATTCGATAGCACCCGGCGAGCTCTACAACTTTATAGTAGATCACTTTTCTCGGAGTGGCCGAATTTGGGGTGAAAATAAAAAAAATCGATTTTTGGGTCCAAATTCAAAAGTTCTGCCATTCCCATTTTCTGCTGTGCCGGTCGATTTCGATGATAGTTAGTGAGTTTTTAGTACCTGTAAATATCTTTCGGGGAATAGAAGAACAGCTCTTGGCGCGGCCGTTTTCTGGGTGAAAATTCAAATTTGTTGATAAATTTTCGGTATTTTGGTGCAAAGTGGGGTCAGTTGAGATATTTCGGTGTCAGTTGGACTTCACGCGATAGAGCATCAAAAGATACGTTGTTTTTTGTTATATGCAGTTTTTCGTCCGACGCGTATTTTGGCGGGAAATTTGAATTCAAAGCTTTGGCTGCGGGGTTTGTCCGGGGCACCTACCATGTAAGTACTCGATTCTGGCTTTTCGGGAATGCTGATCACGAATTTGACGTTGTCGCTTCGTTTTGAGATGTGTGGGACCATTTTTGAAGAATTTGCTTGCCACCATACGTGCCCTCAAGTGGAAAACCTGGTTGTGTCAGTTCCGCTGAAGCTAGGTGTGTTGTTGGCACTCCTCCCCTCCAAAAGGGAGGAGTGCTATAGTGATGGTGCGGATTCTGCGTAAATTCAAACGCTCATAAGTCGGGCTAGAGATGGCCGATCGGGGCGAATTTTTTTTTATTCGATAGGTCTCTGGATTGCGCAGTGTGCATCGAAGGTCTCGACTTCCGTCCGGGACCCGATTTTTGGCAGGTTGCCAAAAACCCGATTTTTTGGCCTCCGACGGACTTTGGGAGCCTAGAATAGTGTTCTGGTAGAACGTAGCGAGACGAGCTTTGGGCCGAATATGTAAAAGACATTGGGCTATCCGTTGGTGGGGGCGCCGTCGGGCTGGGTCCGGGTCTTCCCGGACCGGGTAGCAAAAACCGGGTTTTTCGACCCAAAATTCAGAGTCCCACTCGCAATTTTTTTGTTTTGCTAGGTAGACATGCGATATTTGCCGAAGTTGCACAACTTAGACAGGTCTTTCCTGAATCGGCGTTAGAATTCCGGTGGGAAGCAGCCCTGGTCGGGAAATTCAGCCCAAAGTTGGGCCCCTGGTTTCTGGGCAAAACTTTGGACAGGCGTAACTTTTGATAGGGTGCCCATATAGAGACGGGACAAAGACGATTAGATAGCGCTTGGCGAGCTGCACAACTTTGTAGTAGATCATTTTTTCCGGAATGGCTTGATTTTGGTTGAGTGCCGAAAATCAAAAGTTCCACGGTTCCCTGCTATCTGTTGTGCACATCGATTTCCACTATATTGGCTGACGTTTTGAGATGTATAAAGGTCTAAATTGTGGTAGAGTAATAGTTTTGGGAGGGATCGATTTCTAGGAGAAAAATCAGTTTTTTCAACAATTTTTCGGTATTTCGGTGCAAAGTGGTGCCAGTTGAGATATTTCGGTGTCAGTTGGACTTTCACGTGATAGAGCATCAAAAGATACGTTGTTTTTGTCATAAGCACTTTTTTCGTCCGACGCGTATTTTGGCGGGAAATTTGAATTCAAAATTTTGGGTGCCGGATTTGTCCGGGGCACCTACCGTGTAAGTACTCGATTCCGGCTTTTTGGGGATGCTGATCACGAATTTGACGTTGTCTTTTTGTTTTGAGATGTGTGGGACCATTTTTGAAGAATTTGCTTGCCACCATATACATGCCCTCAAGTGGAAAACCTGGTTGTGCCAGTTCAGCTGAAGCTTGGTGTGCTGTATGTCAAATGTGAGATATTTGAGGGTCACAATTCCGAATTTGCTATTAGTTTTGCGATCAGAATGGGCACTAAGCCTCACTGACATGTCTCGTTGATCAATGTACAGCATGATTCAACTCCCAATGTTCTTCTGAAAGAGGGGAGGAGTGCCCCGAGAGGCTCTGCCCCCGTCTACTAATCTTGTTAAAAGAGACTTGTTGCTCACCTTGTCTGTACATATTTTCTCGCTTTTCCTGTGACCCTTTCTCTTTCCACTTGTGAGTGCGCTGGCTCTGTGCGTTGTCGATGAAGTGGCTTGTCCAATGGCACTGCAGGGAAGCATGCTGTCGAACACTCGATTCCATCCAAGCAAATAGTGTACTACACTGTGGCAGTTTGTGGACTTTGGCAGGCTGCTACAGTAACCTTGACCCATAGGCGGAATGTTGGTCAGGAAGCCGTAATGTCTCGAATGCATTGGAATCCAAGTCTAGGGCAACGAATGTAGCGTGTAGCGAGTATGAACAAAAGATTCCGCCGCTGAGCGCGACGTTCGCAAGGCGGTGAAGCCGTAACAGTTACATATACAAATCGACCCTTTGTGGGATCTGATTGTTCGGAAGCTCGAATTAGTATAATAGAATCGGCATAAAATATTGAAGGTAGCACATAATCTACAGAAGCGGAAAAGAAAACGGCGTCGTCGGCCATGTCAGCGTCGGGCAGCGGCACCGCAGCGTCGTCGTCGTCTTCGAACAGAGCGAGCCGTCGCGAGGAGCAGCTGAAGGTGCCGCCGAAGGAAACGTCGGGACGGCAGGCTAACAGTCCAACGAGAACAAGGATGCTGCGTGCCCTCGAGCGCCACGGCTACGAGCTGGAGAGCATCTTGGGCAGAGGCGCTTTTGCCGTCGTCCACCGCGCCTTCTCGCGCCGCCGACGTTGCTTCGTCGCCATCAAGGTCGGTACCTGGCCACCCCAACGCCGATGGTAGCTCACTTTACTTGCCAGCCTCGTTTCCAGTCGTACAATAGCAAGCATCCTATTCGTGTTCCTTCTAGGAGATCGACAGACGGAAATCGGACTGGCGATACGTGGACAAGTTCCTGCCGCGCGAGCTGTCCATTGTGAGGGAGCTGCGCCACGACAACGTGATCGAATGCCACCAGATCTTCGAGTCGAAAGAGATCGTCTGCATCGTCGAGGAGGCGGCCACCGACGGCGACCTTCTCCAGCTGATACGTCGACGACATTCGCTGCCGGAACGAGAGCTGGCCAGGCCCATCGCGGGCCAGATCTTCTCCGCTCTCGACTACCTCCGCAAGAAGAACATTGTCCACAGGGACCTCAAGTACCTAGCAAGCAATCTAATCGTCATGAGCCCACTTCATCTTCCACCTGATGGCAATGCACACCTTTGCAGGAGCGACAACGTCTTCATGTTCCAACCAGAACCGACGGTCAAGATCGGCGACTTTGGCTTCGCCCGGGAATTGAAGCCCGGCGAGTACTCGAATACGTTCTGCGGCAGTCGGACGTACGCGGCCCCGGAAGTCATCACCGGCACCAACTACACCGGCACGGCGGTCGACGTCTGGTCAACTGGGGTGATACTCTTCGTCATGGTGAGTCGCGCGCCTGCCACTGCTTGGCTTTCATCGGCTGAGAAGAGCTCACCGCCTGATTTCAGTTGACCGGCTACATGCCCTACTCCGACCGAGGCGGTCCGCGCGAATACGTCGAGCGCCTACTGGGGCGCCGGTACGCCTACCCGCGCCACCTGCAGAGGCTGATCAGCGATGAGGCGAAGGCTCTCGTCTACGAGCTGCTGCACCCGGAGCCCAAGAAGCGACCTACGCCGCAAGAGGCCAGCCGACACCCATGGCTGCTGAAGTCGTCACCTCTGCCCTGCCTCCAACACACAACGAACGGACAGGAAACGAAGTGAAACGACGACCACGAGAGCAAGAAGAACCACAAACGATAAGCAACCATGTGTGCATGACTGCGATACAACGCCGCTCTAACTTCTGGATTGAGGAAGGAACTGAGAGTTTGGTGGGTATAATTCTGTACGCTATTTCCTGGTCGCAGACATGACTAGAATGTCAGAGAACGCACGGGCAAATCATATACAACCGTAATTTGTAAATTGAATCGTTGGCCAGATTGTGCGCCAGAACAGGGACCTAAATCATATGCTACCGTAATCAATTCAAATGGTGATCTATGACAAAATTCAAATGCCTGCGTGAGGCGGAGACCTAATTTCCACCCTAATCTAAATCAATTCAAATGGCGGTGACAAGATTCAAACGTTTGAATCATGTCAAACGCTACATCAGTGTTCAGTTTGAATGCTAGGGCAAGTTGTAACGTTCAAATTTTGAATCTCCTACAGCGATGTTCTAACAGCTATACAACGCAAGAAAACTTGCTTGACGCATGTTAGTTCGGTTAGCACGAGCTATCCTGTCGGCCAAGTGCTGGTCTTGAATACACTAAGGCTTTTGCGTTTGTGGGGTCGTCTGTTGGCAGAATCTCATGCAGAATGCGTCAGATCGGCTTTGCTGCAACTAAAGCATTCCCTCCGTGGGGACTGCGTGTCGAATGGCATAATTGATGACATCGGGAGGCCGGCGTGTGTCCGACGCCCACGCCAAAGCATCTTCACAGTTGCTGTTGTCTTGGGTCAGGCTACCACGGGCGTGCAGCTGCCCATCCCCTTGCTTCTGGTGGCGGTTCAGCCGGGGATTGTTGGCGCTGCTTCAGCTGGCGCAGGGTCTTCTGATTGCGATGCTGTGGTTGACTTGCGCCCTGGCCGGCAGCATGGACTGGTGGAAGGTGTACCCTTTCGTCAACTGCTTCGATGGGCCTCGGCTCGCCGTGGGCCTGCTCCATCTGGCAGCGGGATTGTTGGCCGTCTGTTGGTCCCACTGTCGAGTTCTGGCCTCCGTGGGCAGCGTTGTGGCGCGCAGCCTCGTCTACGGGCTCTTGACTGTGGTCGGCAGCTTGGTCAACCTGCTGATGGTCTGCGAGGTCCTTTCTAGCGCTGCCGACTACATCGGGTGGACTTACGGCGACCTCGCCGTCCTTATGACTGCGCTGAGCTTAGGTTCGTCGTATGGCAATCCGGAGTCCGTGTGTGTACTTGCGCATATGTACGTATTATTTGCAGTGGTGGCAAATGTGCTATACGCAACGACATTTCTGTGGTGCAGAACAACGAAGAGGAGGCCGTCATCTCTGCCGTCTTAGGCGAGCACGCCGTCGATCAACCTATGAAATGAACAAGATATGAAGTTGACCGATGCTGACCAGAGTGGTCACTAGATTCACTGCGGTGCACTTGTCAATTGAGGCTTACCGAACTCTGGGAAGAAGCCTTTGTCTCGTCTGGATGCAGTCGCACCTATGTACTGTAGCTCGAATGGCACTGGCTCATATGTACGTCGACCGCAGATTTCGCCTATGTTTTGTGCCGAGTTCTTCACTGCAATGTTCTGGTGTTTGCGAACTCCGATCGTCACTTTGCCCAACGGCGTGCCTGTCAATACCAGAGCCCACAGGAAGGCAGTGTGAGCGGGGTAGGTAGGTAAGCAAAGTCGAACGAACAGTTGTGTCTGGAGTCGAGAAGCAGCTGCTTGCCCTTTTGGCCGGCGTATTGTCTTCGCGTTCCTGCAGCCTACAATGGGCTACTGCCTGCTTCAGCTGAGCACTGCTGACTACCCTTTCTCCTCACTACGCACGCCCGACGGCTAAAGCACTGACTGAAGGCGATTCATTGCTAACCGTAGTCTCGAGTATGGCCGAGTCCGACAACGGCGTCAACGCGGCTGATGGTTCTGAAGTGACTGAGGGCTTCGAGGACCATAATGCTTCGGGTGTCGCGAGCAATTCGGCCGTATTCAATCGCTACGCTGACATAACGAGCGAACTCAACTTCTATCCTGGCCGATTACCCACCTATTGTAAATCGCCCATTCTGCAGCCGCGCTGCCGGCACACCGACTGGGAGTCGTGCGAACAGCAGCGCCTTCTGGAGCTTGACGAGGTACCGTATATGTGTGTGTCTGATTGGCTCGGCTACGACGGTTTGGTCGGTCTGACCTGCCGACCCATCGGTTATACAAGGTTGCTCTCGCTTAGGCAAAGGCGCGCGCCAGTCAGATGGAGAAGGCGATGCGCTGGTGGTCGGATTGCACCACGCGTTGGAGGGGCAAGTGGGCGCTTGTGCGCGACGAGCGCAACGAGGCGAGACGTCAGCTGGCCGAACTGACCGACCTGCTCGACTCCACCCGGCGGGACTTGTGCGAACTTCGACGGACGTCGAGAGACGCGCCCGACGACCCGCCGCCGCCCTCGGCCTTGCTCCTCTTGAAACAAGTGATTCGCATATTATGCACATTAGACAGCACCCGGGATTCCGAGCCGTCCACAGTAATGTCGTTTCCATTCCCAGGATAATGCCACAGCTGACGGCCAGACTACCGTTGCAAAAGTGGATGAAGAGAACCATGGGTTTGAGTCATGGGCCGCTGAAGCCGATGACAGCAGAGGGTCTGTCGCGGAGTGCGATTTCCGAGACCAGGTATGGAGAGAGCGTCAGTAGACGACTTGCGTAGGTACTGTAGTTTGCCCAAATATTGATTTATTAGCAGTTTAGATGGACACATTGCTGGCCGAAAAAGAAGAGATGCTGAGTCGCCTGCAATCTCTTGAACTAGAGAACCGCCGACTGTCAGAGGAACTGTACCAGCTAAAGGACGCGCCGAAGGCGTCCTTGAACGAGAGTACCGCGTGAGAAGAGAATGATATAACTGCCGATAAATGCAACAACTGCACAGTTTGTTCGAGTTTTCTCCCCTCGCGACGTGCTACGACTACTGGCGTAATCCCATGAATGTGCCAATAAGACGGCCGAGGTTGCCAAGCGCGCCGTCCCACCGTCCAACTTGGACACGCCGCTTCTTGTGGCTGGGCGGCACCTCGGCGCAGTTGAAGGAGTCGTTGCGGGGGGCGGAGCGCACTCCTCGGAAGACGTCGCAGCATTCGGCGGCCGACTGGAAGGCCAGCTCAAGCCAGTCGCCGGTCTCGTTTTGGAAATGGCAGCAGCCGTCCTTCTCCTCCGTCGCGTGAACGGCGCCTCCGCAGCACTGCTCCCGCGACGGCGAGTATGCTTGAAAAGATTATCTCATATTGTACATAGGGCCACTTGTTGTGCACACCACAGCCACACTTCACATGTAGAAGCTACAACCTCTCGAAGAGACGTTGCCGACTCCGCCATGACAGCAAACGTCTGAGTCGTGGGTCTTATTGTAGACGTTGTCGCCGCAACAGAGCTGGCTCACGCCGCCGTCGAACGTGCTGTTTCCACAGCAGACGGGATAGCTCCCTGAACTGACCGCAGCTCAAGCGTCGACCATCGCGTCGTGCGTTATGGTTTGGCCGAAGTGAAGGGAACTGGCCTGGAGTGACCTCGTGAAGGACACCTTGGCAGCAGAGTCTGGAACGATCGTAGAGCTCGTAAGCGTCCTGGCCACAGCAGGCTTGCCCCAATCCCTTGTGGATCTAAACGGCGACAAATGAATGGACGGACGGAGAGATTGAGATTTTCTTGGTACGTATATGCGCTACGACTGCCGTGCGCTAACGACAATTAGGACGACGGCGACAGTCAATACGAATAGGTGACAACATGTGAGACGCAAACACTTGATACTAAATAGACGACACTATTAGACTTGACTTGTTTATTTAACGCAAATTACCAGTTCACTTAAAAACAATTGCGTAATTAAGTTAAGCCTTCTATAATAAACTATGTTTTGTACGATTCAGTTGCCTATTCATAGTTACCATCAGTGGCGTAGCCAGGGGGGAGCAATCGGGGCAAATGACCCCCCCCCCCCAGATGCCGGCTTTGCCCCCCCCCCCCAGATGGCCAGCAAGAGAAAAAATTTTCGCCTGCGGCGCTATAAATAGTAAAAATTTTCGCCTGCGGCGCTATAAATAGTAAAAATTTTCGCCTGCGGCGCTATGAATAATGAAAATTTTCGCCTGCGGCACTATATTTAGCAAAAATTTTCTCCTGCGGCGCTATAAATAATGAAACGTTTCGCCTGCGGCGCTATAAATAGTAAAAATTCTACGCACGCGCAATCGAACCAAGTTATAGGATCGTCTTAATGTAGCATTGCATTACCGACGCCGTCCACCCCACTCCCAGCGGGGGATCGCCCGTTGGTCTCTGAAGCTACAGTGCATCAGCTGCGCAACATCAGTCTCTGAAGCTGCAGCGCGTCAGCTGCGCGACATCGCTCTCTGAAGCTGCAGCGCGTCAGCTGCGCGCCACCAGTTTCTGAAGCTGCAATGCGTTATCCACGGGCTATAGACTCTAGTCGCAAAACTAACGCGAAATTCGAACTCCCTGACCCCGAAAACCCCCGAACCAACTGTCAACTCGATTGTGAAAATTTCGGCCCGGGATTCGAAAATTCGACGCGGCCGGGTTACGGTAGCTCGAAAAATAAAAAATTATGTTTCCGGACCAGATTTTAGCGTAGAATCGACTGGCGGTGTCCGTTTCCCGGTAGAACCACGCGTTTCGGCGAAAAAACCGACCAAATCCCAAAATCCCCAAACTTGGTCCCGAACGGAAACCCTTTGTGACCGGATAACTCCCGAGTCCCTTGATGGATTTTGCCGGTTTCGGTCTTAAATGAAAGAGCACATTCAGACGCCGGTCGGAAATTTTATCTCAGCCCGATCGGCCCAGTAAATCGCGAGATATGATTTTTGAACGGCCTGAACCGGGTTCTCAAAATTTGAATCTATCGTATCTCCGACGCGGCTCGTCCAAATTTTCCAATTTTTGATTTCCCAAGTCCGCCTCCCCAAGGGCTACAACATATCCAAAAATGGTGAATTTTGATCAAGTGTAGCGAAAATGGCGGGGGCGGAATTTTTTTTACTTAGTAAAAATTTGAATTTTTGAATTTTCAAAAAATTTTTCCATTACCGGAATTTTCTCATATAGCACGCGGCCTGCGCATCCACCAGGGCTATCGAACGCAAAAAACCGTTTCAAAATCGGTTACTCCTAGCGAAAGTTAAGCGAGCACGTAGAAACCTTGTTCCCTCCGGTTGCCTACTGCTCTCCGCCGACTTCGTCGGGGCGGAGTGCCAAAAACGGTTTCCCGTTTCCGTTCCCATTCCCGTTCCCGTGTTTACAAAGTCCCATTCTCTCCACTCCTTTCGAACGGCGGAACAAGAAGCTAAGAACGACCGAAAGCTGCGCGGCGAAGGTGAGAAAGAGCGTACGGCGATCCAGGGCTATCCCGCCTGCGCACTGAAGTAGAAGCGTGCCGTCTGCCTCGCCGGGAAAGTCCACACGGCCAACTCAATTCACAACGGTTGACTGAATTTCGCAATATGTGTTGTGTGCGAAAGTAGAACGAGTTTGTGCATCCCCGAGCTGCCAAATCAACGAGCTGCGTGTCGCTGCTTTGGAAATTCCGATCGATTCCAAATCGATACTAAAAGGGTGGTTGCTGCTTCACGGGCAACGAAGTTCGCAGTATTGAAACTTATGACTATAGAAGTAATTATCGAACTTCGGAAGTTAGAATACGCTGGACGGAGTCGAGAAGAAGGAAGGCGATGGCAAGCAGCCGAATCGACCACAGTCAGAGGAGGAGGGAGCGCCGACAGCAGCTGACGGCGACGGCGGAGGAAGATAAGGAGAAGAACGCGGACGACGACGACGGATGGCTGTTGGTCACGCGGACGCGGAACGTGCCTGAGGCTGCTGAAGGCGAGGAGGCGGAGGAGGAGATCGAGTGTCGGATCCGTCTCGAGAGCCAGAAGTTGATCGGCCGCGGCGTCTTCGCTGTCGTCTACCGGGCGGAGTTGCGACTGGAGAACGCCGACGAGACGACGACAGTGGCCGTCAAGAAGGGCTGGCGAGACGGCGTCGAGGACGAGGAGCTCGCCGCCAGGGAACTGGGCATCTACCGCGACCTCCAGCATCCCAACATCTGCCAGCTCCTCTACTACATAGACACCAGCCATGCGGACGGCAAAGTCTGCAGGAAGTTCGTGATCGACTACATGCCGACGACCTGCCAGTCCCATTGGGAGAAGGAGGGGAAGGCGGTCGGCGGCGGCAGAATCTTCCTCGACCCATTCGTCATCCGCCTGTGGGTCTTCCAGCTGCTGCGCGCCCTTGTCTACCTGCACAGCTGCTGTGAGCCGCCAATCGTCCACCGGGACATCAAGCCGGAAAACATGCTCGTCGACCCCGAGACACATCTCGTCAAGCTGGCCGACTTCGGTTGCGCCAAGAGAATCGACGAAGGCGTCACCAGCGAGCACTACAAGGTCACTCGCTACTACCGACCTCCAGAGATGCTGCTGCGGAGCTCCTACTACGGAACGCCTGCGGACCTCTGGTCGGCCGGCGCCGTCTTCGGCGGCTTCCTCAAGGGCGACGTGCTGTGGCCTGGCGAACCCACCGAGGATCAATTCGACCGAATCCAGACGACGCTGGGCACGCCCACCCCTCAGGACCTCGACGCGATGAAGCTCGACCTCGTTCCCGACTGGAAGTGCCTCCGCCGCGGACGACGGCCCGCCGGCTTCGCCGAGGAGCTGGGCATCGGCGGCGGCGGCGAGGAGCCATCTGCGCAGAAGCTGCTAGCCCGCATGCTCGTCTACGATCCCACCAAGCGACTGTCGGCAGAGGACGCCATGCGTCACGTCTACTTCGCCCCACTGCGCTTTCCCGTCGACGCCCTGCCCATGCGTCTGCCCATCTCCGTGATTCCCATCAAGATGGCGACGCCCACCGTCGGGACGCCGGCGAAGACGCCTTCCACCAGCACCACCCACGTCGTCACCATCGACAACTAAGAAGAGCCGACTGCGATCTCGCGATCCGTGATCCATCAACTCGATTAGCTCGCTCGCACGCAAGTCATTCAAGTCGTGTTCAGTCGAAGATCGCAGCTCGAAGAAGGAAATCAAATGCTCTGCGCGCAGCAAGGCACTAATTGTAGGCTGTACATACTGTAAACACCAACATACAACGAAATGATGCTTTCGAATGCATTCGGTGGTTCCGTTCACACGGCTTGTCGGACTCCCGGCCGTACACCGGCCCACCAGTTAGCCTACTTCGACGGAACTATCGCTTCCCGCTGATGTGGCGGCGCGCACTGGCAGACTAGTTAAACGTGACACTCCGCGAGTGTCAACGTGGCACTCCGCCGATTGGCTTAAACCACCCACTGAAGCTGAACTTTTCGGTACTGAGGTGTACACACCTGTACACACACCCATACACCTGTACACATGTACTGAGGTAAATGATGCTATCACCGCGCGCTCGCTCCTTCACTCCCTCCCAGAAGAGAATGTCGCGTCGCCGCGTGATTACTGCGTTTGAACGAGAGTGCTACCGTAAATTTATGTCCGCAGACTTGTCGATAATTTGAATTTGAACTTCCTTATGTTATCGGTAGTTAGCTTAGAAGCTACGGTAGATACACGTGGCGTCGGTGCAATATAGGGGTGATTTCTGGGCGTTCTGGTCAGTCGGCGTAGAAAGCGACTCGCTGTCTTTTTTTCTCTTCTTTGTTGAGTCGTTGAGTTGAGTCAGTCGTCGAGTCGTGTCGAGTCGTTGTTTTGAGTCGGCCTAGAGAGCGGCTCGCGGTTTTCTTTCTATTGTTGCTTGAGTGTTGTGGGAAGCGCGCCCATTCCTGTTGCGATCCGTAGTCGTCCGTCGGTAGCGCGCCGTCGCAATTCGCTTCTCGCCGTCGATTATTCGTCGTAGTTTGCTGCGGGTCGTCGTCGCATTTCCGTTGTTTGAAGAGAAGCCTGTCGTGTAAAAGTCGAATCACAGTCGATTTATCACAAGTCACGCTGCATTTTCCTCGCTCTCCCTAGAATTCGGTCGCACGTGACTTGATATGGTGGCTTCTGCAGGAAACGAACGCGGTAGCTAATTTACACGATTGAAACAGATTTGTCGTTGTATTCTAGTCGTGTAGAAATCTGAGATTATGTCGTCGTCTTCCTCTCCGGTCGTTAGCGCTAAGCGCTCAGAACCCTTCACCAAGGGGAAACTGATCGAACATATTGATATGGTTCAGACGAATAGGGCGGATGTCGTAGAATTGGTACTCGCGTTGCAAGACATTGGTAGTGATCCGAAATTCTCGACCGCAAAGGCGCCCATGCCAGATCTGAGTCGAGTGACGATAAAGAAAGGCAGATTAGAATGTTTGGTCGGCGCAGCACGCAGATACACTGATGCGATCTTTTCGGTTGTCGAATCTATCGATCTCTCGTTGTCGGATGGTGACGAACCTGAGAGTGATCATTCTTCTGTCGATTCGCGCCGATCGCGCCGCTCTCATCGCTCTCAGACGGATTTGATTGAGCGATTGTTGGATTCTGTGGCGAAAGCGCATTCCGAGCATATCGAATCTATAGCTAAGGCTCAGTCTGAGCAAATAGAGCGAATTTTCGAGCGCCTTCTTCCGTTGCAATCTACCGTCGATTCTACGGTTTCCGGTCGAGCTGTCGCGCAGCACATTCCTTCGGTTGAAGAAGAGCGCCAGTCTCGCGTAGATCAGAAAGAGCCACCCATTGATAGTTTCTCTGGCGAGACAGAGGTCGGGAACTGCGCAGATTTCTCGGTTTGGTTGAACTCGTTCGTAGAGTGCGCAGAAATGTTCGGATACTCGCTCCGCGCCAAACTCTTTTGGTTGAAACGCAAGCTTTCGGACACGGCGCTGTCCTTCGCCCAGTCGCAGACTGAAGAGGTGCAGAACGACTACGATAGTCTAGTTGCGGAATTGAGCGCCTACTTCAAGGACACCTCCTCTCGTACGATGCGCTATAAGGAGTTGTTCGAGTGCAGGCAGGGCGAAAACGAGTCGAGTTACGCATACGGCGAGCGCCTATCCGAACTTCTTCGTCGCGCTGAAAAGCTAGAGTCAGTGTCGGCTAGTGTCGTGACGGCTCTCTCGAGCCGAAATTGTCGTCGCGCAAATTCTTGTCGTCTTCATCTCCTTCGTCGTCTAAGCAATTGTCGGTCGGAGCACAATTGACGCGCGTTGAAAACTTTGGTGGCTTTTGGGTGTCCCTTCCCAGCATTCAGTTTTCGAGTTGTGGTTCCACGTCGGTCGTCCCCGGTTTCCCTACGGTCGTCTCCGACTCTGGTCCTTTCCCTTCGGCTGGTTCCCCTCCTACGGCTGGGTCGGTCATGGATCTCTTTCTACGGCAGCTTCCCTTCTGGTTTCCAACGGCCCATCTACTGAAGCCCTGCGAGCTCTACTCTGCCCTGTGGATCTGTGGAACTCTTCCCCCTGGTGCTCCCCTCACTTCAAGTGGACCTTCCCCCCTTCTGGATCCATCCCCGGCCTAGTCCCTCTACTTCCGGTCACCGGTCAAGCCTCGTCCTGCTTTGCGGGTTACTTGTTCGTTTGTTATTGTTGTTTCGTCGTAGTTGCCTCTGCTGTTCTTTGTTGCGCTTGTTTGTTTTCGGTCGGGAATGTCGCGTCGCCGCGTGATTACTGCGTTTGAACGAGAGTGCTACCGTAAATTTATGTCCGCAGACTTGTCGATAATTTGAATTTGAACTTCCTTATGTTATCGGTAGTTAGCTTAGAAGCTACGGTAGATACACGTGGCGTCGGTGCAATATAGGGGTGATTTCTGGGCGTTCTGGTCAGTCGGCGTAGAAAGCGACTCGCTGTCTTTTTTTCTCTTCTTTGTTGAGTCGTTGAGTTGAGTCAGTCGTCGAGTCGTGTCGAGTCGTTGTTTTGAGTCGGCCTAGAGAGCGGCTCGCGGTTTTCTTTCTATTGTTGCTTGAGTGTTGTGGGAAGCGCGCCCATTCCTGTTGCGATCCGTAGTCGTCCGTCGGTAGCGCGCCGTCGCAATTCGCTTCTCGCCGTCGATTATTCGTCGTAGTTTGCTGCGGGTCGTCGTCGCATTTCCGTTGTTTGAAGAGAAGCCTGTCGTGTAAAAGTCGAATCACAGTCGATTTATCACAAGTCACGCTGCATTTTCCTCGCTCTCCCTAGAATTCGTTGTGCATTCGGTCTCTGCGCCCAATCTCGTCTTACAAGATGAGTCGCGATCCACTGCTCCCTTGCGAACCGTGCACGCTCAACAGTGCGCGCCGTGCTCACCTGATTTTCCAATTCGAAAGGTTTTCAGGAGAGGTTCTCCGACATCGACGTCGTCGCCGGCGTCGGCTTCCACTTCATCTGTGGCATCTTCTTCTACGCACATACACACCGTCTTCTCTTCCTATTTGGTGGGTTCATTCGTCCCCTCCCCTTCTTCAGTAAGTATGAGCGCTCGGGCAGCCTTGGCGCCAAGCGTGGTGTTTCCGCAGTCGTTTGCGCCTTCGGATAGCGAGTCTTCTGACGACGAGTCGCGCAGGCGCAGGAAGCCTTTCTCGCCTGCGGTGCCTATGGACCAGGATAGTGACAGCGATAGCGAGGAGGAGCGTAGGCGAATTCGGCGCTCGTGGCCCAGCAAGTTTCCTCCGTCTGAGCGTCCGGAGATGTTCAAGACCGCTTTCGTCGCCAATTTGCCGGCGCAGGCTCCAGCGGCCGCGGTGCCCGGGGCTCCTCCGGTCGCGCAAGGCGGACAGGCCCAAATCCATCCGTTTCTCTTGCCGTTGCCTCCGCCGGTTCCCTCGCCTACCAATTCGCCGCCGCGCGAGGACACCCCTCCTCCGGCCCCTCCACCACAGCCGCTGCATACTTCCAGTCGTAGTTCCAACGCGCACGCTGCTTCGAACGCGATTCCTCGCACTGGAAGTGCGCCGTCGGCGCCTCCGCAACACATGACGCACTCGTCGGCTCCTCGACCTTCGTCGGCTCCTTCGGCGTCGTCTACGCTGTCAGCTTCGGCCTCATCGTCTACGGATTCCATGTCGGGGTCCACTGCGGGTTCGACTACATCGGCCCCAAGGCTGGCAAGTCTGCACGCCACGCTGCGTCGCCACTCGTCTTCGGGGCCGATTCGCTACCGGCGCAAGCGATCCGGCTATCGCCAGGGGCCTCCGGCTCGTCCTACTCCGGCGCCGCCGCCGTGGCCTACCGCTCCCGTGGCTCGGCCGGCACCGCCTTCGCCATGGCTCGCCGGTCATCCGCCTGCGGCTCTCTTAGCCCCACCTTCGACGCCTGCGCTGCTGGGGCTGCCCTTCCCCTCTGTGCCGCCGCTGCGCCACCGAGCTTCGCTACTGGGAGATCCTCCGGGCATAGCCCCGGTTCCTCGCGGCGGTGGGCCTCCGCGCCGGGCGGGCCCTTCCATCTGAGCTTCCATTGCGGCTAGGATATTATTTTGAAATTTGATGTTGGCGCGCGTACAGTACTTTCGTTGTTGTGTTTTGTCAAGGGGTTTCAAAACTTTAATTTTGAATCGTTCAGGGAAGCCGCTTAGGGACAAGGCGCGGAATCGAAAGTTGTTGATTATGAGAATGCCGTACAACAGTGATACGGTACAAAAATTTGGTTACATGTTGTGCGCCCCGTAGGCGCTCGTTCGCGGAGTTGGTGTGAGAGGAGCGAGGGAAGAGAAGGAGAATTTTGGAGTAAAATTCCGTGTGTTGAGAACATGTGAAGAAGGACTCTGCCGCGGAGGACAGAACAGCGAAGAGGTCTGCCGTGGTTTAGTAAATACGGCACTTTGGTTATCCTGAGAGCAAGCCAGGTCGGAGTCTCCTTAGTGTCGCTTGTGTAAGGTGCCTAGAAGTGTGACGATGACACAACCTTTGAGCAGCTACAAGAAGTAGGTCGCACATTGGACAGACAGTATCAGGACCTTTACCTGTTGAGCTCCAATAGCTGTGAGCAGCAGTCGTCCGATCCTAGTGCGCACGCGCAGTCGTCGCACGTCCCCTTCTCTCGAGGACAGAGTGGGCGTAGAGTTTCTCCGCCACCTTCCTCAGGCGCTCTAGTCGCAGCCTCAAATGGTACGTTCTGCGCTTATTGCGGTGGTGAACACGCGTCTGTTGAGTGTCCTGAATACCCTACGGAACAGGAAAGGAACGCGTTTATTCGGTACTTTGGGTTGTGCATAAACTGCCTAGGGCAGGATCACTTCCTCGCGCAGTGTGGTAGCCAGTCGTGTTGCGAGCTTTGTCAGAGAAGGCACCACACCAGCATATGCTTCGATTTATTCCGTGAATCAGGCTCGCAGACTCAACAGCGCAGTCATCATCTATCGGATAGTGATACTGAAGCTGAGCAAAGCGAAGCGCTCCCTGCTCCACCTCCGTTGTCGACAGTCAGTGCTCTAGTGCACGTCACGCGTTGCGCAGCTGGTAGTGATTCAAGCAAATACGCTGCAAGCGCTTCCGATAATCCTACGTCGTCTAAGGAAGCGCCTTCTGAGACTTGCGCCGTCTCTGAAAGTCCAGTCGTTGGCTCCGCTTCCCAGGTAGCAACAGTCGTAGAATCCCAGGTAGAATCTAGGCAAGATGGTTGCGAGTCTAACTCGGTCGAATGTAAGTCGCCTAAGTTGAAGTTTGTCGAGCCTAAGTCGTCGCTTAAGTGGAATTTATCGAAGTTGCATAAGTCGAAGTCGAACTCTTCTAAGTCGAAGTCGTCGCCTAAATTCTCGTCGTGTTGTCGGGAGGACGGCTCTCTCGAGCCGAAATTGTCGTCGCGCAAATTCTTGTCGTCTTCATCTCCTTCGTCGTCTAAGCAATTGTCGGTCGGAGCACAATTGACGCGCGTTGAAAACTTTGGTGGCTTTTGGGTGTCCCTTCCCAGCATTCAGTTTTCGAGTTGTGGTTCCACGTCGGTCGTCCCCGGTTTCCCTACGGTCGTCTCCGACTCTGGTCCTTTCCCTTCGGCTGGTTCCCCTCCTACGGCTGGGTCGGTCATGGATCTCTTTCTACGGCAGCTTCCCTTCTGGTTTCCAACGGCCCATCTACTGAAGCCCTGCGAGCTCTACTCTGCCCTGTGGATCTGTGGAACTCTTCCCCCTGGTGCTCCCCTCACTTCAAGTGGACCTTCCCCCCTTCTGGATCCATCCCCGGCCTAGTCCCTCTACTTCCGGTCACCGGTCAAGCCTCGTCCTGCTTTGCGGGTTACTTGTTCGTTTGTTATTGTTGTTTCGTCGTAGTTGCCTCTGCTGTTCTTTGTTGCGCTTGTTTGTTTTCGGTCGGGAATGTCGCGTCGCCGCGTGATTACTGCGTTTGAACGAGAGTGCTACCGTAAATTTATGTCCGCAGACTTGTCGATAATTTGAATTTGAACTTCCTTATGTTATCGGTAGTTAGCTTAGAAGCTACGGTAGATACACGTGGCGTCGGTGCAATATAGGGGTGATTTCTGGGCGTTCTGGTCAGTCGGCGTAGAAAGCGACTCGCTGTCTTTTTTTCTCTTCTTTGTTGAGTCGTTGAGTTGAGTCAGTCGTCGAGTCGTGTCGAGTCGTTGTTTTGAGTCGGCCTAGAGAGCGGCTCGCGGTTTTCTTTCTATTGTTGCTTGAGTGTTGTGGGAAGCGCGCCCATTCCTGTTGCGATCCGTAGTCGTCCGTCGGTAGCGCGCCGTCGCAATTCGCTTCTCGCCGTCGATTATTCGTCGTAGTTTGCTGCGGGTCGTCGTCGCATTTCCGTTGTTTGAAGAGAAGCCTGTCGTGTAAAAGTCGAATCACAGTCGATTTATCACAAGTCACGCTGCATTTTCCTCGCTCTCCCTAGAATTCGGTCGCACGTGACTTGATAGAGACGCGAGTGACGTCACAACACCACGGGAGACCTACAAGCCTGGCTATGTGGTGGATCTGCTGGATGGAGCGCGCAGCGATTTCGTCTCGGCAAAACGCCGACAGTACTGGCAACATGCGCTGGAACGTGAACGTACAACGGCCCATCTTTGCACCGAGCTGGAACAGACACGTGCAGCACGATAGGGAAGTAAGCACCGTGTTGGAAGCAATGCCCAAACGCAGTCGAAAAGTCATGAACTTGTTGGCCCTAGCCAGACTTGTCCTGGCTGGCTAGTACACAGCGCTGTACCACAATTCTGGATGGGGTTTTCGGACCTTTCCTCCAAAACCAGCCTAACGCATCCGAAAAGGCCGACGGCCATGCACTGGCAAATGGTCAGCCGCGCGCGCAAGGACGCATCTGTGCACCGAGCGGGAAGAAGCGCGCTAATAGATGGCGCTTCTGAAACAGGTAAGGAGGCCGACTTCGCTAAGCACAGAAGGGCGACACCACCGCGGCATTTCAAACCAACAATTATGGCGCTCGCCATCTCCAAGAGCGCTCGCAAGCACACAACCGGTGCCAAAAGGCCCTAAACCTATTGGTCCGAACTTGTTTCGACGGTCCCGCTACACCGCGCTACACCTCAATACTACCCCGGGATTTCAAATTTTTGCCACAAACCCACCCTAAACCATCCGAAAAGGGTCGAAAGTGAACAGTAATCGCAAAACTAACGCGAAATTCGAACTCCCCGACCCCGAAAACCCCCGAACCAACTGTAAACTCGATTTTGAAAATTTCGGCCCGGGATTCAAAAATTCGACGCGGCCGGGTTACGGTAGCTCTAAAAATAAAAAATTATGTTTCCGGACCAGATTTTAGCGTAGAATCGATTGGCGGTGTCCGTTTCCCGGTAGAACCACGCGTTCCGGCGAAAAAACCGTCCAAATCCCAAAATCCCCAAATTTGGTCCCGAACGGAAACCCATTGCCCCCGCCTAGCTCACGAACGGCTGGATGGATTTTGCCGGTTTCGGTCTTAAATGAAAGAGCACATCCAGACGCCGGCCGGAAATTTTATCTCAGCCCGATCCGCCCAGTAAATCGCGAGATATGATTTTTTGAACGGCCGGAATCGGGTTCTCAAAATTTGAATCTACCGTAACCCGGCCGTGCCGCGTCCAAATTTTCCAATTTTTGATTTCCCAAGTCCGCCTCCCCAAGGGCTACAACATATCCAAAAATGGTGAATTTTGATCAAGTGTAGCGAAAATGGCGGGGGACGGAATTATTTTTACTTAGTAAAAATTTGAATTTTTGAATTTTCAAAAAATTTTCCCACTACCGGAATTTTCTAGGTTCCTTTCCAGCCTGCGCATTCACTAGGGCTATCGAACGCAAAAAACCGCTTGCGAATCGGTTTAGTCTAGCGAAAGTTATGAGGGGGCACAAAAAACACCTTCCCTACAGGATGCCTACTGCTCTCCGCCGACTTCGTCGGGGCGGAGTGCCAAAAAGTGGATAGATAAACTGATTGCTCCCTCAATATGTACCACTCCCAAAATACCTATATCAATCTGGCAGTGGCCATGCCGGACGCTGCAAGGTGGATAGTAGGCGCGGACGCAATCGGGCGTGTACGCAAGGTCATTCGTTCACTGGCGCAGCAGCCACCGGTTTGGCGGCTAACAGGAAGGATCAACCAATCCATCGGTTCGACGAACCTGCTATTATCCGTTGTCATTCAACTAACGATTCGTCAACCATACATGCAATCCCATTGCGTCATTTCCTTTATAGTGAACAGAAAACCCAGAAAACACCGAAATGACTAAATTTCTGCACACGTTCGTATACCGTCCGCTCTGATTTCAAAAGATTGCAGCGGATGTGACGTAACTTGAAGGTGCGGGAGTGGGGATCCGGTGCGATTCACCTACTACCATAAGATATATTTAAACATGTATGTATATTAATAACAAGATAAATTAAGAGTAATTATGGTCGACTCGAGTTCGACTAAATTAAAATCGTGTGAAATTAAGTATATTTCTAAACGGCGAATATACACCGCACAATTTAGGTTTGTTGTACGTGTTTAT
The DNA here is from genome assembly GCA_030248115.1 of Linhomoeus sp. GSCO2_2. Lineage (NCBI taxonomy): Eukaryota > Metazoa > Nematoda > Chromadorea > Monhysterida > Linhomoeidae > Linhomoeus > Linhomoeus sp. GSCO2_2. The sequence continues at coordinate 7,178 of JASAMZ010002136.1, read as the reverse complement.
GTGTTACAGAGGAAAGATGTGAGGCGGGAAGGTGTCACCTTGCCATTACAGCAGGTCTCGTCCACTGAAAGGGGCGTCGGGCCGCAGCAGCCTCCGTGCAGTCTATCTGTTCCGTAGCCTCTGTCGTAGACTCGACCGGCGCAGCAGATCTTCCCCAGAACCTCTATTGGCTCGGAGCCGCAACACTGCAGGCCGAACATCTGCTGTAGACTGGAGAAGACGCGGCAGTTCCTTCCGCAGCAGGCCTGCAGGACTGAAGCGAGAACGGCTCGAAACGTATCTGCGACAACTTCTGAACGCACCAATGGAAGTCGCCTCAGTGGTTGTTGCTGTCCGCTGAAGATCGTCCTTGTCAGAGTCGCCGCCGGGCAGCAAAACGAGTCTCTTCGATATCGCCGCCGAAGCATGTCCCATTGTCATGTAGCACCACAGAACGACGCAGGCGACAGTGATTGCGTGCATGGACGTTCGAGATGCCGGCTTTGCGCTGCGTCAACTCATTGGCTCGCTTGACGTAGGGGCTAAAGACAACTAACTACCAACTAGGACGAGTATGCCGGTCCATGACTACGCATCAGTGACGGTCACTCAATGGACGCGATGTGGCCTCTCTTTCTAAAATGGTAGCTGCCTCTCTTTCTCTCTAGGTACATCTGCTTAGCCAGCTGCCTTCGGCTTTGCCGCGCGAATAAACAGGTCGTTTATGCAACCGGCTAGTGGAGGTTTTTGCGCGACCTGATGGAAAGCAGGCTACTCAAAGCAGACCGTCAGCAACGTTCAGCGGCTTTCGCGAAAAGCTGAATGCCGGCTCGCTCTCATTTTGCGTGGCGAAATGAAACGCAAACACAAGAGAGGCCTTCAGGTTTGCATATGTATTTACAGTACATGGTCTAGGCCGAGGGCATCGCCGGCTGAGCCCTGTTGGACAGGCAGAACTTCTGGTCTCCTTGCGCTACCCATAGGACGCAGACGAAGAGCCAGATGACAAAGACGACAGGACTGGCCAGCTTCGTGGCGTTGTCGATGAGCACGTAGTAGAAGTTGGCACGCTTGGCGCGCCCCATCCACGATTCACGCGCCTCCTCTTTGACCGACTTCTTGGCCCACTTTTCCTGCATCGACAAGGACTGATGCTGGCTGGCGTGGCGTGCGCGCGCTCGCGATTGCTCACCATCTGCTTGGCGCGCTTGACGAAGGAGAGGGCGACGAGAGACTCGAAGAGGGCGATGACCGTGAACAGCTTCATGGCGCTGAACCAGATGTCCAGCGCCGTGTTGTAGGAGACGCGAGGGATCTGCTCGTCGCCGCGCTGCATCTGCGACAGCGTCAGCAGCACCTGCAGCAGTCGACGTCAAAGGGGAAGGTGTTGGTCAGAACCCAGAGACCCTGGTTTATTCTTACGGTAATGGGCGTGATGACGCGGATTTCGTTGTAGTAGTAGGGCACATAGGGCGAGACCCAGCTAAACATCATGGCCAGCGCGCTTGGAATGTACTTCTCGGCCATGAATCGGGCGGCGTCCCGCTTCAAGTCGAGCACCATCTGCAGACAGCTCGAGTCGACTGAAATCGCATTAACGCTCAGAAACCACGCTTCCGTCATAGTTGCTGCTAACGGCACCCACTGAGCCTGGCCGGCAGTGAACAGTTGACCGCTGCCAGCCGTCGGATTCGCAGCTCGGGGAGGCCGTCACGTACTCGGCGCGTGATCGTTACGGGCTCGGCCTTCTTGGCCCATCGAAAGGCCACGAGCTCCCTCGAGTAGGCGACTGAAACACTATTGCATTGCGTCAAAGTGCGACGCTGCATATAGTCTAGAAACCGCGAGATCATCAGACTTGAACTGATCTTGAGGTCGCACATCTGCTCATCGTGTGGGTAGCGGCAGAACACCATATGACAGGCCGGCCTCAGATTGACCCTGGAGACACATGTCTGTCTTGAGAAGCGCAGTGCATACCGGGAGTACAAGCAAAGAACCTCATTTCATAGGTAACGATTCCGTTCGGCTGTACGATCATGCGGAAGTTGGGGAAGGTGACGTCGTGGAAGGCCGACTTCTTCGAGTTGACGAAGTAAGGGTCGGGCCTGCGATCATTTGAGCTACAACTGTACTTCCACCGACAGAAGAGACAGCCAGACAGAGCAGAGTGTGTACCTCCAGATCTGGCTGATGAGCTTCTCCTGTCGAATGAGTATGGGTTTCTCGTACGGGTTCTCGAGTCGGAAGTCGCGCCACCTCATCTGCAACTTCACATCGAGGGAGTACTCCATCTTGCTCGTGTCAAAGTTGGACAGCGACGCCACCACCATGGCGAAGCGCACGGTTGTCGTCTTGCCTGCAGCAACCAGCGATTACTGAGCATCACTTTGATCTTAACAAATGATGCAATTGTAGCCCATGAGGAACCTTTGAACAGAGCGCTGGGAACCGTCAGGTTGTCATAGCCGACCTTCTTCAACAACGGTAAGACGAACGTTCCACCAAGCGCCCTGAAAGAACATGCATTGCAACGACGGTCGTCAACAAAGTCATTGGTAAAGTAGGCGCAGCCTCGCCGTCGGGCACACGTACACACATAGAACAGGCAGGCATACGTACCGTCCCTTGCCAACATCGGGCAGAGTAGCATCGTCGAGCTCTGTGTCGTTATCGTAGAGGTCGGCGATCTCCGTGAGGTTGCCTTCGATCTTGCTGACGTCGATGCCAATGGCGCGATTGTTGACGACGCCGGCGGTAGCGTTGTCGACCAGTGTGTCGTCCACAAAAGCGAGCGTCCCATTGATTTCGTCGGCGGAGAGAACAGTGCCGTTCAATAGGTCGATGACGGCGTCGTCGTCCGGCGTCTCATACAGCAGGTCGCTGTCGGTCACGTTCTCCTTTGAGAGGCCCTTAGAGGACGGGGCAAGAAGCGCCGCCACTGCTACGATCAGCACAGGAGCGAGTACAGTCCACGTCGAGCTCGCCATTGACAAATTCAAACTATTCAAGACCTCTGAATTCACATTTTGCACTCGACCAAGTTTTGCTCGCAGGCGCCAAAGCAGTAAACAGAAGTGTACACAGAAATGCTGCGCAAGCGAGTGACAACTTCTTCTATGGTGACGACGAGGCAGCGCATTGTAATACGCACAGTTATGTATGCGCTGGCAGACAACAGCCTTCGTTTGGCGGCTGGTCCGCCTTTTGGTCCCGTCATATACAGGTACATACCTACCGACGGTTGTCTCTGAAGCTGCTACATTGCTGCATGTGGATAACCGATGTCGAATGGAAGCCTATGCCATTGATTAGTGCTGACAGCAGTGTCGTTTGTCAATTAGGCGACTACATGTATGTGTACATACAGTCAATGACGTTACATAGCAAAGAGGAAACGTATTCTAAATCAACCTTTTGATTGAATACCTCTCATGCCATTGGGGTATCTGTACACTAGCTCTTTTCGTTGATGAGAAATTGATATTCTTTCTAGCAAAAGGTGGATAAAATACTAGGTAATTGCAAGGTACATAGACGGAACGATTCGTTCCTGAAAACTGTCGACTTCAAGAAGCCGGTGAAAGGATGGCCGATGAGAAGAAGAAAGGCGCTGCCTCCGACGGTGATGGCGGTCGTTCTTCGATGCTTCAGTCTGGGATCAAAGAAGTGATGACTGTGTGCAGATGTTTGTCTTGCAGATGGCCTGTCTCGGAGGTTGGTCGCAGCGAAGTTCTGCAATCGGGAACTGGAGTTGGACATCGCCCGTGCGGTCCTCCGATTGACTGAGCAGCTGGAGCCCTGGCAAGGCGTCACCGTCTACGAAGTGCTGAGTCTACAACGCCCCATACGTGGCAGTCTTCTTCTATGTACAAAGAGCTGCAATGCGTTCCACTTCTGTTCAGATCGCCGGCTACATGCGAGCCACCATGCGCAGGTACAGGGGGCGGAAGATCGTGGCCAAGGTCAACGGCCTCTACAACGAGGTCAACCTGGCCATCATCGACGAGCTGATCGGAGGCCTGCCCTTCCCCCTCTACCAGCGCAGCAAGGACCGTGTCAACGCCTTCCGATTCGCCGTCGACGCCGACGGAGAGCCCATCCACGAGCCTGACACCGAGCCGCTGAAGCTCAAGCGAGTCCGCTTCCTCGCCACCGTCCCTGTTCGCGACTCTGATACCTGCTCTCATTCCAACTCGTTTGATTTGTCGCCAAGGACGTCGCTTCCATTGCAGGGCGTCGACAAGAAGACGAAGCAGCAGATCTCGAGACAGGGCAACTACGCCTGTGCCAGGCGGCGCTTCCTGGAGCGACGCCAATGGTACCGCAAGATGCTGATCGACTTCAACGAGGGCCGGCTCGATGATTTCAACCATCCGCGTCGCTGGAAGATCTTCGCCACCGAAGTCAGAGGCCAGAATCTGGAAGACGCGGTGCTCTTCCAGGTCTGCACCTGCTCAGCTTCCTCTCTTCCTCCTCCTCTTCGTGATGTATGTACACCGATGCAATATGTTGCGTTGATTGTTGCAGCGCGAACTGGAGAAGGAGGGCATCAAGACCACTCTGGAGAAGCTACGAGACGAGTTTCGGCAGAAGCCCCTCAGAAGTCGCGGCCCCATGGACCCCCTCTTCGACATCTGGTAGCTCTATCTACGTTCGAAGATACATAGCCGATCACTGTGATTCGCCTCACTTGTCTTCACCTGCGTCAAGACTCAAGAGCACCGTTCGCCTGATTTCATCTCGTGCTTGTGGTCGGCAAAAATTTCTGCGGCGGAATCAGTACGCCAGATAACATTGGTATAATGGGAAGACAAACAAGATGTGAGCTGTGCGAATGCGAGTAGCTCCCTCACAACATTGGTGTCAGCAATTCACATGTTTCCTGCTGCCTGTGAATCGGCGCTAGGTTACGGTAGGACGCTACAAATAAATGAAACTCGAACGTAGCGCGATCGAACGTGCGACTTGAACAGTTGCGCGTGCGCCATAGGTGCAGGCGGGGGGGTTCAACTGCAGTTTAGGGGGATTTTCAAATAATAGGGGGATTTTCAAGAAATAGGGGGATTTTCAGAAAATAAGGGGATTTTGAAAAAATAGGGGGATTTTCAATCGAGGGGGATTTTCGACTTCTCTGTGGCGGGAAAATGCGATTGGAGGCCATGGGGAGCCACAAAATGCCTTAAACAGTGAGTTAGAGACACTGCAGTTTAGGGGGGGGTATGAATGGTGGCAGTGGCAGTGGCAGTGGCAGTGGCAGTGGCAGTGGCAGTCAGGGGTATGAATGGTGGCAGTCTGGCAGTGGCAGTCAAAATTTTTGTAGAAGCACATTTTTCGGCAGAGTTGGCCGATCGAGATGGGACAAAGACCGATCTATGCAGCTCGTCGTGGCCTTTAATTTTGTAGTTGTCGACTTTTTTCGAAGTCGTCAAATTTTATACGAAATTTCTGAAAAATCGATTTTTGGCACATAAATTGACGAAGTTTGCACAAAAATAGACACATTAGGAAAAAATGGTTCTTACAAAAAAGTTGCGGCTTGGGAAGTCCTATAACATGAAAATTTAATTTTTATCATATCTGCTCTGATTAACCCATGTGGAACAAAAATATTAGAAATTTGTACAAAAATTTAGAATTTGCACCTTTCACATTAACAGTTACAAAAGTGCGATTTTCGTGTTATTGGACTTCCCAAGCCGCATCTTTTTTGTAAGAACTATGTTTTCGTAATGTGTCTATTTTTGTGCAAAATTCGTCAATTTATGTGCCAAAAATCGATTTTTCAGAAATTTCGTATGAAATTTGACGCCTTCGAAAAAAGTCGACAACTACAAAATTAAAGGCCATGACGAGCTGCATAGATCGGTCATTGTCCCATCTCGATCGGCCCATTCTGCCGAAAAGCGTGCTTCCACAAAGATTTTGACTGCCACTGCCAGACTGCCACCATTCATACCCCTGACTGCCACTGCCACTGCCACTGCCACCATTCATACCCCCCTGCAGTTTAGGGGGATTTTCAGAAAATATTTTAGAGGGATTTTCAAGTTAGGGGAGCCACACTGCACTTTAGGGGGATTTTGAAGTAACACTGCACTTTAGAGGGATTTTCAAATAACATAACATGGCTTAGGCTTTTGCATAGGCTCATGCTTAGGCTCATGCTTAGGCTTATGCTTAGGCTCATGCTTAGGCTTATGCTTAGGCTTAGGTTCAGGCTTGTAGTCCGGCTCGTTCTGAGTGAATGCTAAGCTGATCGTGAACCTAAGCCTAAGCCTAAGCATGAGCCTAAGCATGAGCCTAAGCATAAGCCTAAGCATGAGCCTAAGCATAAGCCTAAGCATGAGCCTATGCAAGAGCCTAAGCCATGTTATGTTATTTGAAAATCCCTCTAAAGTGCAGTGTTACTTCAAAATCCCCCTAAAGTGCAGTGTGGCTCCCCTAACTTGAAAATCCCTCTAAAATATTTTCTGAAAATCCCCCTAAAGTGCAGTGTGGCTCCCCTAACTTGAAAATCCCTCTAAAATATTTTCTGAAAATCCCCCTAAACTGCAGTGTCTCTAACTCACTGTTTAAGGCATTTTGTGGCTCCCCATGGCCTCCAATCGTATTTTCCCGCCACAGAGAAGTCGAAAATCCCCCTCGATTGAAAATCCCCCTATTTTTTCAAAATCCCCCTATTTTCTGAAAATCCCCCTATTTCTCGAAAATCCCCCTATTATTTGAAAATCCCCCTAAACTGCAGTTCAACCCAGTTCAACCGGCGGGGGGGGGGGGGGGGGGGGGGGGGGGGGGTGTCGACGGGGGGGAGGCCCCTCTGGCCCTGGCCTCTAGTGAACTTTTCACTGATACTCCCCCCTGGCATCCGAAATTCGGAAATTTCGGAAATTTTCTTGTATTTTTGGTAGTTTTTGGTCCTATTTTGTCCAAATTTTCGCCTGAGGCGCTATATTTCGTCTAGTTATGTGCAAAGCCGCTACCTGCCGTAACTCGACGGAGAGGGCTGCCTTTACCCCAACCTCTCCTCCGATTACCTAGCGGAGTCGGCCACCCAGTCGGTAGCTGCAGATCTTATTCCACTACCGTTGTCTCCTCACATCCGTTCGTCGACTGACAACACTCCGTGCGACAGCAAGGATAAGGTTTGGAGCCGATTACTCGGTCCACTAAGACTTCTCTTTCTCGTGACGGAAGCC
>JASAMZ010002135.1:0-15050 GCA_030248115.1 Linhomoeus sp. GSCO2_2 | reverse complement strand
TCAGGAAGCCGTTTCTACGTGTGCGGCGGTTTGGCCGAGCGCGACTTCACGCCCAACTGCGAGTTCTACGACTTGGACAACCCGGCCGGTGGTTGGACCGCAGCTGAACCGATGCCGACTAGCCTGAGCGGTGCCGTTTCCGCATCGATCGACGAGCGATCGTTACTGGCGTCCGGTGGTACAGACACCACAGCGAGAGAGCAGGACGCCGCCTACCTTTTCAACATAGACACTGGCTGGAGCCAAGTCGCAAGCATGTCAGGGGGTGCGAGATTCGAGGCCGGCGCGACCAGCATTGGCCCCAGCTCTGCCCTCGTCTGCGGCGGGCAGCGGCGCTCTTCTACGGGGGAGTTCGAGCGTCTGGCCTCTTGCGAGGTCTACGACGCCGCAGGAGACTCGTGGAGGCTCATCGACGACTTGAACGAGGCCAGGAGCTATCACTCGCTCGTGGATTACGGTAGCAGAGCCTTGGCGCTGGGCGGCGTCGGCGGAGGGGCCTTCAGCTTCGTCCGACTCGACTCGGTAGAAGTGCTAGAGTCGGTGGACGGCGAGTGGCGCCTGGACGGGAATAGGCTGGACGTGGCCGTCAACGGATTCGCGGCGGTCGTGTATGAGGAGTAGAAGATATTATGAAAATTGTGTAGGCTGGGCTAATTGATAGGCGGCAAGCGCTAATTATGCTGGCACTTGTCGCAGGATATGTTTTAGGACGCAGCGATAGTTCGAATCAAGTTTGATTAACCTGTGGCTTGTGAGCGAGAACGAGTGCAAACTGACTCCGTCAACAGCGAAAGCGTCAGTAAATTGACTCCTTCAACTGCGCTTGACCCGTAGGGTGCGTAAGATTCTCACGCCACAAGTATATGACAGTCAGGTATGCAGTAGCACATAAGAACCCAGCCAAAATACAATCGCAGGTAGGCAAACACTAACTGACTGGGCAATGATTTGTGACTCTACATCTCCATCACTTGCTTCTCGTCTTCATGTTAATTACTTCCACTCTGGTCACAGTCTTCTTCTTCTTCCAGAAGCAAAGCCTCTTCTTCAGCTCACTTCTAACCACCGTGCTGCAGAGACAGAGGGCGTAGGGGTTGCTCAGGCAGATGAGGTCTATGCCCGTATAGTAGTAGGGGGCGTAGGCTTCCACGTCCATGGTTTGGATCATTCGAGTGAGGTAGAAGGTGGCGATGATCAGCTCAATGTAAAAGAGGAAGCCTGAAAGATGCGTCCGTATGCGAACCATCCAGCCTGAACTATGCTGGGCTCTTCAGCAGTCTAGGAGGGTGCCAAGACACACACACAGTAGCAGCACTTCAACAATTATGCGTAGACAAGCTCACATATACTGACGAACATCAGACTGCAACATTATCGCTCTTGATAATACAAAGTATTGGGCAGCAGAGTTAGAAATTTCGAGTTCAAATTATGGTTGCGGCGCTGGAGGGCTACGCTAATGGATTGCAGAGGCTGAGAAGCTGACTGTCCGATCAAATAGCACAGGAGACAAGTTCCTCACAAAGAAAGGCCAGCTTGAGCTCTGCCAGGATCAGTTTTCGCTCCACCTTGTTCCGTATCATAGTGGCCGTTTTGTACAGCATGCAGCCGTACATCGGGGTCATTATGCCGCAAGCGACCAGACTCGACAGCAGCTCTGCCACGAGTCCCAGCTTGACTGGCAGGGGATTATGGTAAGTGACGACGACGCAAGTGGTCGAGTTGTCAAGGTAATTGTACTCCACGTCGAGGAATTGGTGGAGACCAATCTGGTAGAAGAGAAAAGCCGGCAGCCACTGAAGAGCGATGGCGACTGTCAGAGTCGTTTTGTTCCACATCTGAAGATACAGCCCACTAAAGACTGGGTGGTACCAGAAAAGCCATTTATAGGCAACTCAATACCAACCCTTTCGTGCTTCACCGGCATCAGGATGGCGGTGAACCTGTTGCAAGTCAGCATGACCATTCCCCACAGCTGGACGTTGAAGGTGAAGTGGTTGGCGCTCAGCGTGAAATTTGCCAAGAACTGAAAATTGAACTTTAAACACTGTTCATCATCCGTCACAGATTATGCAATGACTCACAGGGTCGAACAAGTCGAAAATCCAGTAGAACACGTGAAGCCTTCGGAATCTGTACAGGAACTGCACTCCAATCGATAGCAAGTCGCCGGCGCCGACTGACGCGGCCGCCGTGAAGTACGCCGACCTTAGGCGGCCATTGCTTCTCCTACCCAATAGCAAAAGTGTCAAAATCAACAGGTAGAATGGAATTGTGATCCAATAGAGTGGAAATAGTGCCCAGAGCTGCGCAGTGAACGCCGCTGAGCAGACCATGTTGCTGCCGCTGTGACAATCGACACTCTCAAGAACAGTTTTCAAATGATAAACGCCTCAGGAGCGACAAGGAGTACAGTACGCGTGTTACTCCTTAGACATCACGACGCTCGGTGCGCGGGTGTTGTGGATCTCACGGGATTAGTTAGCTTCCACAGAAAATTTGCTGCCCATAAACGACTCAATCCGTCAATCAATCTCGCAGAAATGTGGAGAAAGCTTAATCAGCGGTCTGTTTCACGGTCAGTAGATGAACACACCGATTGCATGAAATCGCAATGGGGGCGTTGCCTTCTCGGAAAGCAACTCACGGCGGGCAAACAAGCTGACTGAAGACCACTGAACAACGATCAATCCACAGGCAAACAAAGAGTTGAAACAGTATCCTATGCAAATTGCAGTATTCCGGTCGACAACATCGCGAGATGCCATTCCCCACTCATTGGCAGAGTAATTGTAGAAGAGCACTCAGGCCGCGGCGCCGCTTTTAATGACAGCGTTGACTCAGCGGAATTCGCCGTCAGTCGAACATTGCTATGCGGTAATTGAGAGCTGAGGCCTTCGACTGAGCAGCGTTCCGCTCACGCTATGCCCTTTTAGACACATGAATAACAACGCCTCACAACAGTCGGAAGGTAGGTAGGTGCACCGCACCAGTATTAGAGTATCAGTGCCTATGTTCTAAGAAATTATTGACAATCGAACAAAGCCTGGCTTTGCGTGCATGGCACTCTGCGGATGAATCCGCTGCTAGGCTAAGTCCTAATGGGCTTACCATCTCATGAAAGCATAATGTGAAAGCGCGTCAAAAGCACGACGAAAGTGCGACGCTGACGAAATATGAGTTTTCAGCGCGCTAAATGAGAGACAATAATATCCTGATTGCGCACAGCTTCTCAATTGGGGCGCTTGTATCTCCTGCAAATCTAATTGAGATGGGCGAGGCACATCAGTATAGAATGACTGAAGCGTCGCACTATGGAATACAGAATGTTTGCGCTGAATTTCATAATCCTAGAATAATTCCCATGTGCTTGGCTGGCTTGTGGTGCTTATTGTATTTGACGTTTTATTCGTTCGATAGGACTGAAATCAGCAAAGCGCGACCGTCCGAAATGCCAAAGTTGGGTGTGAAAACAGAGCCAGAATCAAACGAGACACTGCGCGCGGTGAGACGCCGTGGTCACATTCAATCGTCATTTGAACTCTAGCCTCTTCGCCATGTAGAGTCAACGTTGATGTGGTCGCGCGTTCACCGCAGGATTGCTTTGCGCGTCTGCGGTTCCTTTGGGTGTGCTCTTCGCATTAATGCCGGCCACAGGCGCCACCGTATTAGCCATTTTCTTCTTCTCCACTCTCAAGAACTTCCAGATTTCGTCTCTGACGACGCTGCTGCAGGCGCACAGCGCATAGGGGTTGGTCAGGCAGATGAGGTCGAGACCTCCGTAGTAGTAGGGGGCATAGTAGGCCGTCTGCAGCGTTTGGAACATTCTCGTTAGGTAGAAAGTCACGAAGAGAAGCTCCACGTAGAAGAGAAAACCTGAAAGGTAGAGGTTTCTCTTCGTGAACTCAATCGTGATAATACTGTATTGCATTATGTAGTGGTGACGTGTACCATAGCACACAACATAACTAAACGCGTACCACTGAATGCATGCTAAGAGCTGCGATGTGGTTGGATCTAGTCTTTCTGCATGGGTTCTTCCCCCTCCTCTTATGCACCCTACGTCCCTTCAAGACTGTAATCAGAATAGCTTTGAGCCCTTGCAAGGTTTAGGTCAAGTCTGGATACCATTTAAAGGATCTCTGTCATAGTTCACCATCCTCGTAATGTGTGTCATCGTATGTGGATTTCACTTCGATCCCATCACCCATCAAATAAGCTCAAGTTCTCACCCAGCAAGGCCAGCTTTGCCTCTGCCAATGCCATCCTCTTCTGTTCCTGCCCATCCCTGCCCCTCAGCATCTTGGCCATCTTGTACAGCATGGCCCCATACATGGGCGTCTTGATGGAAGAGGCCAGGAAACAACCCAACACCTCAGCCACCACTGCCACCATCACTGGGAAGGGCTTGTTGTAGACCAGGGTGACGCAGCTGGTGGAGTTGGCCACGTGGTGGTACTCCAGATCGAGGAAGAGGTGAAAGGCCAGCTGGTAGGCCAGGAAAGGCAGTAGCCATTGCAGGAAGATGGCAGAAGCGATGACTTTGGTGGTCCAGAACTGAATGGTTTTGCCCGCTTGTGCAAGAACTAACGGTGTTTGTCATTAACCAAATACGATTTTATTGGCACAGTATTCTTCATGAATGTGCCATCTTTATACTCTATCGGGTACGGGCTCTTGAGTTTCGCCACCTGCTGCCGCCTACTGCCGCCTACTGCACCCTATTGCACCTGCTGCCACAGGTACTGCTACCTAATGTCACCCACTGCCACCTACTGCCACGTGCCACCTACTGCAATGACATAGTGCCTAATACTGCTACGTAACTATTGCCACAGTACTGTCAAATACTGCTACCTATTGCCACCTACTGCCACCTACAGTTGCAAGCTCATTGCAAGATGAAAGGAGTTCGCATACCTGTGCATGCTTGGTCGGCATCACGATGGCAGTGAACCGATTGACCGTCACTATTACCATTCCCCACAACTGTACATTGAAAGCGAAGTGGTTGGCGCTGACGTTCAGGTTGGCGAGGAACTGAATTGAAATTCTATTTTGATTTCTTTGAAGATATTTAATCTTTTAGCTGAGAAACTAGTAACATCTACCGGGTCAAAGAGGTCGAATATCCAGTAGAAGAGGTAGAGTCTCCGGAATCTGTAGAAGTGCTGCACGACGATGGATAGCATATCGCCAATCCCCACAGAGATCGTAGCCGTGAAGAACGCGTTCTTCAACTTCTCATTCTTCTTTCTGCCGACTACCAGCACTGTCAGAATGAACAGGTAGAACGGTATGGTAAACCAGTAGATGGGAAAGGTAATCCACAACTGCACGAGAAGGGCTGAGGAGGGGCAAGCCATTATTTGACGGGTTGACAGTGCTCGTTATCCTAAATGACACATAACCAGCTCCTACACTGCAGTGTGTAGCTTCTTGTTTTGAGAACGAAACTCTGGCTACATTCTCACGAGCTAGAAAATTGTGACGATCAAGAATATTGAACCGTCGCTTGTTTGGAAAGGCCATGCATGGGTTAAAACTTCAGCCGTTCTACTGTAGCTTGTTTTGGACGGTGTTAGTCTCACATGCATGGTCGCAAAGTAAGAAAACACAGGTTAACAGGCGCACCTGACCACGGTTTGGCGTGTTTCTACTGCACCAAGCCGTAAAGACAGCATCGACATTCAAAAGAACCGCCTGACGTACCCGTTCGACAAACACTTCGACTCGCGGAAGTCATAACAGATCCAGTTTCAGCGATCACTTTTACGGCAACCACACTCTATCATGTGTTGTGGCGTGAGTGGCACATGTGTACGCGTCTTGTTTCTTAACAAAATTTGTTGCCGAAAATGCCGTTCTTCTATCAACAGCGAATTGAATAACTGATCAAAGAATGCGTTTGGTCTCAGCGGGCTAATATTACCTACGAACGAACTAGCTAGGTCAAAGGGTACCATTCATTTACACATGTGTTTGTGTTGAAGTGACAGCCCGAAAGATCAGCTGTTCCCGGTCTTAGACGGACGAATGTATGTAACGAGGAGGGGTGCTAATCAAAGTGCACGAGCGTATTTATGTATTTAGCAGTTACATAGTAGCACTGATCTAGACATTAGTGAAGTGTATTACGAAGACTGCCAGATGTCATGTCACAGAGTCGTGTCTTACTGAGTCGAGTCTGTACCTTATGCGTTAGGTATTCGTTAGGTTGTGTTAATGACAACTGAAACGTGCACTTCTCGTGGCTGTTCCGCCTAGACTGGTACATTCAGCGTCGTGTCGCGTTGTGCGCACGATTGGTCATGCCTCAGACAACTCCAACACCCTTGGCACCACTGACACCTCTGACACCTCTGGCACTTGTGACACATGTGGCACAGACGGCATCTATGGATGCCGGCGTTGTTGTCCCTTTCTATCTGCAACTTTGAATCCTGCGCATCGGAGAGAGGGCAACGAAGCTTGAAGGCCAACCAACTGCAGGTAGAAAGGACAGCCTGCAAGGGTGCGTCACACTGGATTCAATCAGCTCCGCACCAAAATTGGCCTTTAAAGTGCTCATCGTCATTCCTCGTGCAGTTCAGAAGGAAATGGTCTGACGAGAGAGCGAATTGGCAGTTCGACCGTGGTTTGGTTCCACTGGCGAGAAAGGGGAAGAATCGGCTCGTTAACAAGGATACCGTACCTAATCGACCCGAGACGGCAAAATGAAAGCGAGCACAGCTCTCCTCCTGTTCGTCGCCATCGTCGCCGCTCGAGGAATGGCGATGCCTCCGCCTGAGTTTCTAATCAGTTGGGTGCATGATCGTCTATTATTCAAACGTATGTACCGCATGCGTTTGCCGTTTGCGGTCGGCAAGCTGGCCTGAGTATCTTACAAGGCAGATACAGAGTTCTGTTAAACATTCGTCCAGTAGTCAGCCAGCACAATCTAATACACCCTTTAGGTACTAAAGTATATTCTGTGACAGTGTTCCTTTGCAGAGTGGCTCTTGCCTAAGTGCCAGCGGCAAAGAACTCTCATCCTTCTCGAACATCCCGGTGGGATGCCAGGACTCTACATACCCCAGTGCGACGACGAAGGTATGTATTGTAACGACACTAACTCTTTTAGACACTTGCACCCGAGCAAAATGGCAAGCGCGAACTCTGTACTCTAACTATCAACTTTGACTGCGGCACTTGGATACATGTTGGGCACTTGGGCTGCCATGCGAATTGTATGTGTGAACGGAAGCGTTCACTTATGAACTGTATGCGCCTACCAGTACCTCAACCAGCTCCACTTCAGGGAATTTCAAAGCAATGCAATGTCGCGGCTCCACCGGCTATTGCTGGTGCGTGGATGTGATCAGTGGGGACAAGGTGCCGGGTACAACCCATCGACCCTGGATTAAGAAGGTCAACTGCAATGCTCATGGAAGCAGTAAGTTAATACGCAACAATTTGTGGCCAAAGTTCTGGCCACTCGTCTTTTGTATTCGATTCTGCACAAATGGAACATCACTTCAGAACCAAAGTGTCAGGCTCAAAAGGAGGCGATTCTGAATAAATACCCAAAGTATGTCGGGATGTACGTTCCGCAGTGCGACAAGAACGGTAGGTTTGATAGAGTTCTGTTCTAGATGCTAGCGCACTGAAAATGGAAAATAACGAGCGCATACCTATATCTTTGAAGAACAAGCAGGATTTCATCACTTCAAATGACTGCGACGCTGAGTTAGATACAATACAGTAAACACTCCAACAATTTCACCTCCTGATCTAGCATAACGTAGAAGTTGATGAAGGGGAGGGAGGGGGCCTACTGTCGTATTTACGTATTTATATATTTATTTTATTTTACTTATGTATTTATTTATGTATTTATTTTATTTATGTAACTGGCGGATTTGTGGTTTGTCTACTGACATAGTTACTGTAAATCCTCCAATACAATAGTTGCCCCCCCTCGAATTAACGCCAACAACCACTCCAATAAACGTCTCTCCTATGTAGATGGGGGTTGAGAAAATAAGCGCCCTCTTTCAATCAGCGCCTACTTTAGGCAAATACCAGTAGTTTTCATGCCGCAATTCACTTTGTCCACCACTATTGTTAGGGAACTTTGATGCGGAGCAATGTCAAAGCACAGGCTATTGTTGGTGCGTGAATGTGATCAGTGGAGACAAGGTGCCAGGTACAACCCACCGACCCTGGATTAAAAAAGTCAACTGCAGTGCTCATGGAAGCGGTAAGGCATTATGCAACAATATAGGGCCAAACGTGCAACAGAGGGCGAGCAGTGGTGGCCCCACATGTGGTCTCTTCCTCTTGGTCTCTTCAGTCAGTGCTACAACAGAAATGCACAAAAGTTTTGAACGCTTTGTTTGGAAAGTGTGAATACTATGTAATTTTGCACGTAATCTCTAATTCAAACAACGCGGAGAAAGCGTTTGATTCGGTCTCCATCCAGACGTCATTAGGTACATACAGTACAAAGACGGTTCTGAATATATCGGGTTGAGCGCGTCAGCGCTCAACCCAATTTGTTCGGCCGGGGGCCAGTGCGCCCCCTGGGACTATGGGTTAGTACTACGTCATATAGGTAGACTTAACCGATCGGGCTGAACTTTCACCAAAAATGTTCATAGTAACAAGAAGTATTGTGCTAAAATTTCAGCCAAATCGGTCACGTGGTTCCCGAGATATTAAATGAAAACTGTCGAAAAATTAACTAATCTTCGTCTGATCGCAAGGTTTTCGGCCTCGTTCTCGGGAACGGTAGTAGATAGGAGACCGGTTGATGGCTCGTTAGAATCGTCTGGTAGTAGGAAATTTTGTGTTAAAAAATCAACGGGATCGGTTAAGTGTTGCGGCCGTGGGGTCCGATTAAAAAAAAATCCCGCTCAAGACGGCCGAGCTCTAGTGGTGCATGCTGGGGCGCCAGTCTTTGTGATCCAGTCAAGACCATAATAGGGTGAATAAATGTGTAAAACATTTCATCTTTCTAGGTTGTATGGTTCTTGAGATATGGATGCACAAAGGTCTGATCTGGTACCAATCCGGGGCTTGGCTCCAGACGGCCGAGCTCTACTGGCGCATGCTGGAGCGCCAATCGAAGTGATCCGGTCTAGACCACCATAGGGTGAATAAATGTGTAAAACATTTCATCTTTCTAGGTTGTATGGTTCTTGAGATATGGATGCACAAAGGTCAGATCCGGCACCAATCCGGGCTTGGCTCCAGACGGCCGAGCTCTACTGGTGCATGCTGGGGCGCCAGTCTTTGTGATCCAGTCAAGACCATAATAGGGTGAACAAATGTGTAAAACATTTCATCTTTCTAGGTTGTATGGTTCTTGAGATATGGATGCCCAAAGGCTGGAACCAGTACAGTATGACATTATGACGAAATCGTAAATTCGTATAGTCGATGTTAAAATGAACTGTAGAGTGGTTATATGTACCGTAAATCCTCCAATAAGCGCCCTGGGCGCTTATTTTTTCAACCTACCTCTAGTGGTGGGGGCGCTTATTGGAGGGGGGGGGGGGGCGCTTATTCAAGGGGGGGGCGCTTATTAACTCGACCCCTCAGAAGTGCCAAAATTTTACCAAAATTCCTTGTTGTTGTCACATTTTTGCGCCCATCTGAATAGATTTCAGGCTGAAACTGTATGGCTTTTGATCACAATACCTGCATTTAGTAGTGGTGCTGTCATATGTAGCCTAATCTTGGTTTTGGAATGGTCCCTGAGCACATATGGTAGTGCTAGTACGGGTGGTACTAACAAACGGTGGGCGCTTATTGGGGGGGGGGGCGCTTATTTTTTCAACCTTCCTCTAGGGGGGGGGGGGCGCTTGTTGGAGGGGGGGGGGGGGCGCTTATTCGAGGGGGGGGGGGGGGCGCTTATTGGAGGATTTACGGTATTGGAGCTGTTGTGGGGGGAAGGGTGGTGGGTGGCATAATGACATTATGACGCAATCGTAAATTCGTATAGTCGATGTTAAAATGAACTATAGATTCGTATAGTCGATGTTGAAATGAACTGTAGAGTGGTGATATGTATTGCAGGTGTTGTGGGTGGACTCTAGAAGGGTGGTGGGTGACAGAATGACATTATGACGAAATCGTAAATTCGTATAGTCAATGTCGAAATGAACTGTAGAGTGGTGATATGTATTGGAGGTGTTGTGGGTGGACTCTAGAAGGGTGGTGGGTGACAGAATGACATTATGACGAAATCGTAAATTCGTATAGTCAATGTCGAAACGAACTGTAGAGTGGTTATGGAACTTCATTTCAGAGCCAAAGTGTCTGGCTCAAAGGGAGGCGATTTTGCGCAAATATCCACATTCTATCGGGATGTACGTTCCGCAGTGCGACAAGAACGGTAGGTTTGATAGAGTTCTCTTCCAGACACTAGAACGCTGAGAATGACAAGTAATGAGTTCATAGTTACACTTCGAGGAATGAGAACTTCATCAGTTCAAAGGATTGCGAATGCGAGTTAGGTACCGTGAATACTCCAATAAGCCCCCCCCCTCTCCTCCACGTGACCTCCACCTCCGTCAACGCGACGTAGAAGCTGCTGAAGTTGAGGGGACCTTATTGACCTACTTACGCTATGTAACAGGCGGGTTTGTGGTAGGTCTACACCACAGAAATAACATAGTTCAGTGCTGCTCCAGGATATTTCGGTAAGGTGCGATACCTACTAATCTAACTGAAACTTCGCCCGCGCCAGGCAACTACCGACCTATCCAGTGCAATGACTTCACCTGTTGGTGCGTCGACGTAATCACTGGAAAAGCAGTGGATCATTCGCCCGGCTGCGATCTTGGAAACTTTGATATGGTCTTCGGAGGTCACGTCCAGCCATTTGCCACCTGAGGTTCGGTACAACAGCCAGTGTAACACTAGAGCCGAGCCATTTCGTTTGCAAGAGATCACACCGCATTTTGCAGGCTGCACGCCCCTTCTCGCTGTCGAAGTTTGGAATTCACAATGAAGAAGTTATAAAGGCGACTGTGATTAGTTATTCATCTCATCTGGGTGGCCGTTTCAATTGATTGGCAGGCTAAAATACTGGCTCGATAGTTTGCCGAGAAACAAAGTGTTATAAAGGATGGAGCATCTTACACCGCTCCTCTGTCATCGTTTCCCTCAACGCGGCTGCTCGGAGGCGCTGGTATGACGCACGCACGCACGCAGGCACGCACGCACGCGTGCGCGCACGAACGCACGCACGCACGCACGCACGCACGCACGCACGCACGCACGCACGCACGCACGCACGCACGCACGCACGCACGCACGCACGCACGCACGCACGCACGCACGCACGCACGCACGCACGCACGCACGCACGCACGCACGCACGCACGCACGCACGCACGCACGCACGCACGCACGCACGCACGCACGCACGCACGCACGCACGCACGCACGCACGCACGCACGCACGCACGCACGCACGCACGCACTCGCTCGGGCGCCGCGTGTGTTCCTGTCACATGAGTTCAAGGCTTGTGGATGGAACGCGGCAGACGAGCGCACGGTTTCGGATTACAAATCATTCGCTGTTGCTTACTGTTGTAAACTGAACGACGGGTGGCCGACAGAACAGACCAACCTCCACCGCGGCACAATTTCAGTGTTCTCGACGCTTCAGCTTGAAAATGAAACTGGTCGTCGTCGCTCTATCGCTAGTGAGCACTATTCAGCTCGTCTCGCCGACCGCTTTTGCCGCAGGTACATAGTCTGGTAGGACAGGAGAGGATTTGGACGGATGGGATATGTATCTAGTGTACCTCTCCAGGCAAAACGCGTCGTTGGCAATTTGATTTTCGAAGGAACGGGTCTATTGAATATAGTTGAGAGGTATTAATATCGATTCAATTTCCGAAATAGCAATCAATTAAACGTGTGTATTGTGGATTATGTATAGTTATATACTCGATCACATTAATAAGTTCGTGTTAGTTGAATCGACGAAGCAGTTGTAAAAGCAAAGTGGGAGTTCAACTCTCGTAAAGCCGAACACTAAGACACTCTCTATGGCTCCGCTCTCAAACTCTCTGCAGAAGAAACCTTTTACACAATCACAGCCCTTTTACGCCTTTACGCATGTTTTTGAATGCCGGAACTTCATGTTAAGAAGACGATTCGGTAGATCGTCTCGCTTCGCGACACACTCGACGCGTTCGGTTGTGCGGCGGCAGACTGGTGCGGACGCTGCGCCACCTCTGCAAGGATTGCATCGACACAAGCGGACCCGCCAACCTGACAGCGCGATGTTGCCACAGTGAAAGGGGATGCCACTACCAGTTTCTCAGGCAATTCTGCTGCAAACCCAACACGCATTCCGAGCGTCCTGCAGTCGCTGTGGGCTCGACGACGACCGCTTTTAGTCTGCCAAAAGAAGGTATGAAACGCTACGAATGTACTGTATCCGACCCTTCGTTGCACAATAACGTGTAAGATTGTTGACTTACGCATCCAACCAGATACAAAGGCGAACCCCGGACAACAGGCGACAAACGAAGGAGAAAAGCAGTCAGAGACTATCGGAACTTCATGTTTAGAAGACGATTCGGTAGATCGTCTCGCTTCGCGACACACTCGACGCGTTCGGTTGTGCGGCGGCAGACTGGTGCGGACGCTGCGCCACCTCTGCAAGAATTGCATCGACACAAGCGGACCCGCCAACCTGACAGCACGATGTTGCCACAGTGAAAGGGGATGCCACTACCAGTTTCTCAGGCAATTCTGCTGCAAACCCAACACGCATTCCGAGCGTCCTGCAGTCGTTGTGGGCTCGACGACGACCGCTTTTAGTCTGCCAAGAGAAGGTATGAAACGCGACGACTGTACTGTATCCGACCCTTCGTTGCACAATGACGTGCAAGGTTCTTGACTTACGCATCCAACCAGATACAAAGGCGAACCCCGGACAACAGGCGACAAACGAAGGAGAAAAGCAGTCAGAGAAGACAAACGAAGCTAACACAAGCTGTGTGTGTAAAAAGTTCAACCTATAGTTTGTGTCTGTCAAATTTTGGTGAACAGTATAGTGAACTTTGTACGCATCGTTAGCCGCATCTGGAGAAAGTGTCTTGAGAATGTGTACCTTAATGCCAAGTGCAGCTATCCCCACGATACGGTTGTCTGTACAGCTGATCTGAAGCTCAGTGATATCGCCGCGTTCGCTATATGTTATCGGCATGATACGACGCCGTTTATCTGATGTTTCCCACCTGTGTGAAAACGTCACATCCAACAAAAAAACTTGCCAAAAGTTTGGTGCGAGCGAATTCCTGTGTTCAGCGTACGCATTTCTGTTTCCGAGTGCACATTCATCAATAAACAGCTGTTCTGGCCATCAGGAGAAAATCTCGATTTTGACATTTTTTAAAATGTTAATTATAAATATCTTAAAATTGGAATTTATTAAAACTGTAAAACTATGTCACAAATTCTTATTGGCATACGGCCTTACCATTTCTGCGTTCAAATTCGTCAAAAAACGACGTTCTATTTTGTTGATTTATGGAATTTTGAAAAATAATCACGTATTTCTATTAAATTTCATATTTGCAAAAAATTTCTCTTGTGTTGCAAATTATCCGCAGTCTATACTCGTTCCATTTCTGAAGAAATTTCGCCGCTATATCATCAGGTGAAAAAGTCGATTTTCGACATTTCTATATTTTGATTGAAAATATCTCGAAATTGCAATTTTTATAAACTGTAAAACTATGTCACAAATTCTTATTGGCATACGCCCTTACCATTTCTGCATTCACATTCGTCAATAAATTACGTTGTATTTTAGTCAATTTTTACAATTTTGACAACTAATCGCGTATTTCTATTAAATTCCACATTTGCAAAAAATTTCGTTTGTGTTACAAATTATCCGCGGTCCATGCTCCTTCCATTTCTGAAGAAATTTCGCGGCTAGCGCATCAGACGAAAAAGTCGATTTTTGACATTTTCGAATTTTAATTGCGAATATCTCGAAAATGCGAAATTAGCAACAGAAACGGACATCGGATCCGTACTCAGCGACATCGACTCTACTTGACCACATATGTCAATGACTTTACTTCGGTGCGACGGAAACACACACACACACACAGACACACACACAGACACACACACACACACACATTGTCAACCGTATATATACACCTCGCCGCGCTGAGGCGCGGCGAAAAAATGTGGTTTCTTGTTACCTTGTTGATCAGCTCTAGCAGAACAGAAATGCCAAGAAACAAAGATAATATCCCCTTCAGAAAAGTCATCAGGCGAACTGACCGGTTCCTTTCGCCCTGGTGGGCCGCTGGCGCGTCTGCAGTGGTCGTTTTGCTGCTTCTCGGCTTCTGGAGTTGCCTCTGCAAACAGCGGACGCACAAAACGGAACCAGTCGTTGTCACGGTGCGTTGACCAATCCAGACGATAGGAAACTTTCCCCTGTTTCACTCTCTCACTCTAGAACGTTCATAAATCTCTGTATCACTACATAGAATAGCTCGTTTTGCAGAATACCTAGAGTAGCTCGTTTTAACCGCTTGTTGCCAAAATGTCAATGAAGCTGATGAAACGTTTGTTTCAACGTCCGCTTGCGCGCAGGAAAGCCACGATTTGCCTTATACAGGGTGGCGACACAGTGGTCTACAAGGTGTTCGGCTGGAAAGACCCCTTCGAAGAAAGAGGCGATTTCTACTTGAAGTAGAAGCATGTCATCGTAGACTACTGTGCATATACCTAGTACCGTAAGTGCTTACACCACGAGCGACGTCACTTGCACGACCGAATCTAAACGAACGGGGTTCATACACCCGCGAATAAACCCGTAAATGACCGCAACCTACATATGATGCCAACTGCACTACAACGGGGCGAGTAATGACTTCACCTTGCGCCCACTCTGCCACATACAGTACAATACGCCAATCAGCTTATTGAAGGGAACTGCTGATTAGTGCCCGTTATTGTCTTAGGTAGCCCACATGTGGTGAGGGGTATTCTTCTCCGTACTAGGGTATGTAGTGGCG
>JASAMZ010002132.1:0-15053 GCA_030248115.1 Linhomoeus sp. GSCO2_2 | reverse complement strand
AGTTTCTATGGTCACCCCTGGCTGGAAACTGTATGCAGGAGGTCACATGGATGGATCAATTCACTGACAAGCCACATGAGCGCCCCCTCCTCTTCCCTTTCCAAGATACATATTTACCCCTTCCACATAATATATCGCTTGTGAAGTCAAATGAATCGTTGCAGAACTTCAGTGCAATATTGTTGCCATTTGCTCTTGCCTCTCACAGTTAACTTCTACAATTGTCTTCGAAGCTAGTGCTTTCATCCGTTGATGGATAGATTGGCGAATGTTGCACAAGTGCAGAAACGTCACTCATTGCAATTTTCGATCTCCTTTGTCGATTTCGCCGACAAAGGCATGCCAAGAAGCAACCCCCCAGTGACAAGTAGGCAATATTTACGTTCACACACACACCTGTGTCAATTCTTGTTTGAAGCTGACATTCTCACTCCTGCTGCTGGTGTGACTCATGACGTGATGTTAGTCACTGCGCGGGCAAAACAGCACAGAGATTATTTCACCAGACGTTTCGCTGGCAAGGCAGCCAGCATTATCAATGGCACCACCCTGAAACAGACCAATGTCGGCAATAAGCCACAGAACGACACTACTTAAGCATGGGGGCTATCACACTCCACGCGCGGCTTACGTCAGTAGACCCCACATTCCCATTCACCAGTCTGTCACGATTGGCCAGAATGAGGGCAGCTTCACTGATCTGTAACTTCTTGTAGTCAGACTGACGCGCTCTGATTTTGACGTTATCTTTCACGAACGCGTGACCATTTTCGACGCAGTGGGCGGCCATCGCCGTCCCTTCTCTGTTTCTTAGTGTCGGCAGATCCAGGGTGCAGGCGTGCGCGTGCTCGCCCACCCGCTTGCTGATGCGACGCGTCGTCATGCCTATGTAGGCACGGTCGCAGTTGTCACAGGGGATCTCATACACCACGCTGTGAGGTTCCTCCTTGGGTTCGTCGAGTTTCTTGTAGAGAAGACCTCCCAGAGTGGCCCCCTTTCTGAAGCGCACTTTGAATCCTTGCGACTGCAAGTATGTAGCACTGCAGCTTCTTGGCGAGCAGACGACCGCAAAATGGCAGAATGACTGTAGGGCCTTTGTCTGAAGGTAGTTGGGGGCCCAGTTGCCTAGACTCGAACAGCAATCCTCTGACGAGCCGTCGGTCGTAGCCGTTGCTGGTCAGTCCTTCAGCCACGAGCTCCAGCTCCCTCTTGAGAGACTCCTCGGTGTTGCAGTACCTTAGGGCTCTGTGGCGCTGGCTGTTGATGACAGACACCAGAAACGATCTCGGAACGCATGCAGCTGGATGCAAGTACCTCAGACAGTGGGTGGGCTTCCTCCACACAGAGGTGGAAACCACTCCCCCTTGGTCCAGTTGGATGTGTAGATCCAGAAACGGTAGAGCTCCATTCTCAGCTGTTTCAGAGGTAAATTGCAGTTTGCCAGTCTTGTCAAACCGGTTCATGTGCTGAGTGAACCGGCCGACAACACTGGCGTCCTCTGACTCGAACAGACAGAAGCAGTCGTCGATGTACCTGGTGTAGAGGAATGGCTTGTACTGCCTGGGGCAGTACCGCAGGCGCTCCTTCTCCACGAAGTCCATGAAAAGCTCTGCGACGGCGACTGAGATGGGACTGCCCATTGGCAGACCCTGCTGTTGAGCATATTTCGTACCATTGAACTGCAAATAGTTGCAGTTCAGAACCGCTCTGAAGATGTCGATCAGCAGGTCGATAGGAGCTTCTCTGAAGACGCTGGAACTTTGTCTCCAGTTCTGTTCAGTTGTCTTGAGTATTCTCGGCAATTGTTTCAGGAAGACGTCGACGTCCACGTTGTCGTACAAGGCAACAACGTCAAGACTGGCCATGACAATACTCTGTCGATTGGTCATGTCCAGTTCTTTCAGTTGTTGCACGAAGCTGGCCCCCGAGTGGCATCTGTTGACAATTCGTGCGACAGCTGGCTTCAGCAGCAGCAAGTCCAACTGTTTCGCCACTTGGTAGCTAGGGCTCGATGGTCCAGGGATGATGACTTGGTTGCCGACATTGGTCTGTTTCAGGGTGGTGCCATTGATAATGCTGGCTGCCTTGCCAGCGAAACGTCTGGTGAAATAATCTCTGTGCTGTTTTGCCCGCGCAGTTAATAACATCACGTCAAGAGAACTTGATGATTGTACGTGCCTAAAGCGTTGTACTACCCGTTTGTCACGCGTTCTATTACCACTACCTCACTTGAACAAGCTGTGTGTGTAACAAGCTGTGTGTGTAACAAGCTGTGTGTTTAAAGTTCAACCTATACTTTGTGTCTGTCAAATGTGGGTGAACAGTATAGTGAACTTTGTACACATCGTTAGCCGCATCTGGAGAAAGTGTCTTGAGAATGTGTACCTTTGCCAAGTGCAGCTATCCCCACGATACGGTTGTCTGTACAGCTGATCTGAAGCTCAGTGATATCGCCGCGTTCGCTAGATGTTATCGGCATGATACGACGCCGTTTATCTGATGTTTCTTGCCTGTGTGAAAACGTCACATCCAACAGAAAAACTTGCCAAAAGTTTGGTGCGAGCGAATTCCTGTGTTCAGCGTGCGCATTTCTGTTTCCGAGTGCACATTCATCATTATCACCAATAAACAGCTGTTCTGGCCATCAGACGAAAATTTTGATTTTGACATTTATTTAAAATTTTAATTCTAAATATCTCACAAATTCTTATTGGCATACGGCCTTACCATTTCCGCGTTCAAATTCGTCAAAACACGACGTTCTATTTTTGTTGATTTATGGAATTTTGAAAAATAATTACCGATTTCTATTACATTCCATATTTGCAAAAATTTCGCATTACAAATTATCCGCAGTCCATGCTCCTTCCATTTCTGAAGAAATTTCGCCGCTATATCATCAGGTGAAAAAGTCGAGTTTCGACATTTCCATATTTGGATTGAAAATATCTCGAAATAGCAATTTTTAAAAACTGCAAAACTATGTCACAAATCCTTATTGGCATACGACCTTTCCATTTCTGCATTCACATTTGTCAATAAACGACGTTGTATTTTAGTCAATTTATGCAATTTTGACAAATAATCGCGTATTTCTATTAAATTCCACATTTGCAAAAAAATTCTTTTGTGTTACAAATTATCCGCGGTCCATGCTCCTTCCATTTCTGAAGAAATTTCGCGGCTAGCGCATCAGACGAAAAAGTCGATATTCGACATTTTCGAATTTTAATTGCGAATATCTCGAAAATGCAAAATTAGCAACACAAACGGACACCAGATCCGTACTCAGCGACCTCGACTCTACTTGACCACAAATGTCACATATTTTACTTCGGTGCCACGGACGGACGGACACACAGACAGACAGACAGACAGACAGACATTGTCATCCGTATATATACACCTCGCCGCGCTGAGGCGCGGCGAAAAAAGTTCAACCTATGCTTTGTGTCTATCAAATTTGGGTGAACAGTACAGTGAACTTTCTACACATCGTTAGACGCATCAGGAGAAGTGGTCTTGAGAACGTGTACCTTAATACGAAGTGCAGCCATCCACACGATACGGTTATCCGTACAGCTGAAGCTCAGTGATATCGCCGCGTTCGCTATATGGTATCGGCATGATACGACGCCGTTTATCTGATGTTTCCTACCTGTGTGAAAACGTCAAATCCAACAAAAAACTTGCCAAAAGGTTGGTAAGCTTGTTCTTCATCGCGAATTGCTGTGTTTGGCATACGACATTGCTATTTGCGCGTGCACATTCACCAATAAACAACTCTTTTGGCCAATAGGCGAAAAAATCGATTTTCGATATTTTCACATTTTAATTGTGAATACCTCCAAATTACCATATGTCATAACTGTAAAGCTATATCACAAATTCTTATTGGCGTATGACGTTTCCATTTCTGCATTCATATTCGGCAGTAAATGACGTCCTATTTTGTCAATTTATGGAATTTTGACAATTTAATAATCACACATTTCTGAGTAATTCCATGTTTGCAAAAAATTCTTTTGTGGTACAAATTATCCGCGGTCTATGCCCTTTCCATTTCTGAAGAAATTTCGCTGCTAGCTCTTCAGGCGTAAAAGTCGATTTTCGACATTTCATATTTTAATTGCGAATATCTCGAAATTGCAATTTTTCGAACCTGTAAAACTATGTCACAAATTCTTACTGGCGCACGACCTTTCCATTTCTGCAATCGCATTCGTCAATAAATGACGTTCCATTTTGTCATTTTATGAAATTTCGACAAATAATCGCGTATTTCTATCAAATTCCACATTTGCAAAAATTTACTTTTGTGTTGCAAATTATCCGCGGTCTATGCTATTTCCATTTCTGATGAAATTTCACCGCTGCCTCATCAGGCGAAAAAGTCGATTTTCGACGTTTTCGTATTTTAATTGTAAATATCTCGAAAATGCGAAATTAGCAACACAAACGGACACCAGATCCGTACTCAGCGACCTCGACTCTACTTGACCACAAATGTCACATATTTTACTTCGGTGCCACGGACGGACGGACACACAGACAGACAGACAGACAGACAGACAGACATTGTCATCCGTATATATACACCTCATATAAAAAAGTTCAACCTATGCTTTGTGTCTATCAAATTTTGGTGAACAGTACAGTGAACTTTCTACACATCGTTAGACGCATCAGGAGAAGTGGTCTTGAGAACGTGTACCTTAATACGAAGTGCAGCCATCCACACGATACGGTTATCCGTACAGCTGAAGCTCAGTGATATCGCCGCGTTCGCTATATGGTATCGGCATGATACGACGCCGTTTATCTGATGTTTCCTACCTGTGTGAAAACGTCAAATCCAACAAAAAACTTGCCAAAAGGTTGGTAAGCTTGTTCTTCATCGCGAATTGCTGTGTTTGGCATACGACATTGCTATTTCCGCGTGCACATTCACCAATAAACAACTCTTTTGGCCAATAGGCAAAAAAATCGATTTTCGATATTTTCACATTTTAATTGTGAATACCTCCAAATTACCATATGTCATAACTGTAAAGCTATATCACAAATTCTTATTGGCGTATGACGTTTCCATTTCTGCATTCATATTCGGCAGTAAATGACGTCCTATTTTGTCAATTTATGAAATTTTGACAATTTAATAATCACACATTTCTGAGTAATTCCATGTTTGCAAAAAATTCTTTTGTGGTACAAATTATCCGCGGTCTATGCCCTTTCCATTTCTGAAGAAATTTCGCTGCTAGCTCTTCAGGCGTAAAAGTCGATTTTCGACATTTCATATTTTAATTGCGTATATCTCGAAATTGCAATTTTTCGAACCTGTAAAACTATGTCACAAATTCTTACTGGCGCACGACCTTTCCATTTCTGCAATCGCATTCGTCAATAAATGACGTTCCATTTTGTCATTTTATGAAATTTCGACAAATAATCGCGTATTTCTATCAAATTCCACATTTGCAAAAATTTACTTTTGTGCTGCAAATTGTGCGCGGTAAATGCTATTTCCATTTCTGATGAAATTTCACCGCTACCTCATCAGGCGAAAAAGTAGATTTTCGACATTTTCATATTTAATTGTAAATATCTCGAAAATGCAAAATTAGCAACAGAAACGGACATCGGATCCGTACTCAGCGACCTCGACTCTACTTGACCATATATATCACATATTTTACTTCGGTGCCACGAACGGACACACAGACAGACAGACATTGTCATCCGTATAAGTAGTGATATCCGACCTGCGTGAGACGGCGGCCATTTTTCTGTCTCAGGATCCTGAGACAGATCCCTGAGACAAGCAATGGTTCGCTGAGACAGCCTGAGACACCTTCCCCAGCACAATCCTAGGGACAAATCCCAGGGACAGAATTCCTAGGGACACATCCTCGGGACAATCCCAGGCACGCATACAACACAGCTCAAGCCTGAGACACGTTTGAATCTGGCAGAAAAAAATCACGAACTTTGGCTGAGACAAACTTTTCCCTGGCTCGTCGCACGCCAAAACCGACCACGTCACGAGAATCCCCATCGAAAACTACCCCGAGTACTACTAATCCGCACGCCGTCCGCCACCGACCCCTGGGGCCACACGCTGACGGCCACGCGACCACGCGAAAAGAAAATCGCCCGTAACTGCTTCGTTCCGAGGCGTAGCGCGCCGTTCTTGTGCTCTACTGGAAGCCCGTGGAACATAGATGGGCAAGGTCCAAAACTTAGACCTGGCAGGTCCCAGACCCAATGCGTAGTGGTCAATCGGGAGTCACAAATTATCCTAAACCGAAGCAAAAGTAGTGGGTCAACAAACGACTGAGAAATCTTGAAGTGGCATTGTGATAAGAAGATAGTAAAACAATTCTCAAAAAATAACTCCTGACAGTAGGATACACAAAATGACAGAAAATTCATGCGCCGCAGGCAAAAATTTTGGAATTCAGAGATTAAACACTAAGGAAGTGGGGTAAAAACAGCGCCGCAGGCGAAAATTTTTAATTTTTGTGGTTAAGGATTTACAGAATCTGCACAAATATGCAATCTTGCGCTCAAATTTCTTGGTCGGCATGCGTAGTGGTCCGGATTGGCCTTGCGTAGTGCGTAGTCCTCCTAAAATTAAGGGTTGGATTTGCCAACCCTTGCCAACCCTA
Organism: Linhomoeus sp. GSCO2_2; assembly: GCA_030248115.1. NCBI lineage: Eukaryota > Metazoa > Nematoda > Chromadorea > Monhysterida > Linhomoeidae > Linhomoeus > Linhomoeus sp. GSCO2_2. The sequence continues at coordinate 8,382 of JASAMZ010002132.1, read as the reverse complement.
TGCCCATCTATGCCGTGGAAGCGCGCACTGCAGGTGCAAAATGTTTTTGTTGTGTGGCTGGGGAAGGGGCTAGCATGGTCAGATCAGCCACACTTTTCAGACCATCTGCCATTATCCACCTTCCCGGTCTGTTTTTTGTGTGCACCTGCAGTGCGAGGCGGGCTTAGTCGGCACTGCACATGATTCAGACACTATGTACGCCCGACCTCTGTCTGTTCCCAGCGTGGGGTGGGTAATGTTTTGCTGGGTTTCATTTTGGCGCGTTTTTCACGTGGATTTGAACTCACATTGAAAGATTGGTAGTCACACGTGATAACCATCGCGCCAAACCCCCACCCCAATGTAATACCTAAACTGCAGGTCATGTCACAATCTTCGCCCATGTGGGCATAACTGCGGGGTGGAGGGGAGGGGGTCCAAGCTGCCACAATACTTTCTCCGAGCTCTGAAGAGAGCTGTTCTTGCGGCGCACCTGGAGGGGCATCAGTCGCTGTCGCTGCTCGTCTCGGCCACGTGGGTCATGATGGAGATCAGTTCCCGCTGCATGCGCTTGCAGTGGCGCAGCTTCTCGAAAGGGTCCACCTTCTTGAAGAGCTCCAGCACGTCGCCCATATGGAAGCTGCGGCTGTCCACCTGCCAGGTGAAGTTCTCGATCACCTCGTCCCTGGGGGTGATGTCGATGACGCGGCCGATGATGGCGCGCATCTGGGTCTTCAGGTCTGGCTCATCGCAGATGTTGTGGGCAGCTTCATTCAGCAACCTGCAGCCATCGCAGAGGTCCCGCATAGCCTTCCAACGATGCTGGTGAGCCGCCTGGGAGAAGGAGCGCAGGAACAATTGCTCGATTTCCCTTTTCGACAACATTCTGAACGAGTGACTGAATCACTGAAGCTCTGACACTTGTAGGGACATGTGGGTGCATGTGACGACCACGCGTGGCGCCACGCGTGTCTATTCAGCCACACTGCATTACACACAAGGCATAGATGATGAACAGTATGGCCACAGATAAATCGGTATTGCCACAGACGAGAAGCGCGCAGGACACAGACAAAAGTGTAACTTCACAGATAAATGTGTAACATCACAGATAAATGTGTAACTGCACAGATAAATGTGTAACATCACAGATAAATGTGTAACATCACAGATAAATGTGTAAGCACCACAGATAAATGTGTAACTTCACAGATAAATGTGTAACTTCACAGATGAATGTGTAACTTCACAGATAAATGTGTAACTTCACAGATGAATGTGTAACTTCACAGATAAATGTGTAACTTCACAGATAAACGTGTAGCTTCACAGATAAATGTGTAACTTCACAGATAAATGTGTAACTTCACAGATAAACGTGTAACTTCACAGATATCGATTTATTCTCATTGACCAGCTCTCGCGTTGCCTTGGGGCTTGCCAACCTATTGCGTCCACCTAGAGGGCCCTGCTTGCACACAGTACGTTCGTCTTATGCGCGCTAGTGTCGCGCGACTGCGCTTGTTTGCCTCGTGCGTGATTTTGAATCTTGAGAAGCTTGAATCAGCGGCTCGGAAAATGTCCGATTCGGTGCCCCTGTACGAATCTCCAAATAAGGAAGTTGCTCAAGCGTCTGGTGATGGTGCCAAAGGAAAAAAAGCCGCGGCGAATCGCGGTTCTTTTCGAAGGAGTCTACTTTTGCAACAAAATCAGCTGCTGAACAAGCAGTTAGTCGCGAAGGGTGCTGGTCAAAGAAGGACGCGAGCCAATCACAGGAGGGAAAGAAGCAGTTCTACCGGTACTTACATTGTCTGTCAACACACTACATAATTCACGCGTGCATTTACCGTCACAATGTTCAATTGCCAGGTGCAACAAGGTCAAGTACCGCGATGGCGCTCAATGTCCGGCCGCGATTTATTTGCTCTATCATTCCGAAAATTTGACGGTAACGAATACGTTGCGTTGCATTTCTATTAATAACTGTTGTGACGATTGTACTGTTGCATAAGTCTAGGTTTCCCTCTACCGTACGGACGACAACCACGACCACAGTAACGCCACCACTGGCAAGGGTCTGGACGAGGCCTCAAGAAGGCTTGTTGACAGGCTTTACAGAGATGGCGTGAAGACGCCCAATCAACTGTTGAGAGCGTTCCCCAATAACGGCTTGCCAGAGCCCCCGAAAAAGCAGCTCGTGAACTATCTGAGAAGGCTGCGCAAGCAAAAGTTGGGCGAGAGCGACGTGTCCATGGCCGATCTCTACCTCTGGTGCGAAGAGCATGGAGATCCACAAGGGTTGGATGATGTCTTCGTTGGCGCCTACGAGGTCACCTTTGACGGTGACGAGGACGCGCAGGCGTTCAGAGTTTTCATGACTACCCCACGACTCATTGGTGCGCTGTCAATTGTTCTGTTTGTAACTATTTGGTTGCCTTCAGCAGACACAATTTGATGTAACATTGAAATGCTTTGTGTCAAATACCAAACTCAAGAGCTAAAACTATAATTTTGCAGAGCTGGCGAAGGACGCCACTACTATTCACGCCGATGGTACCTACAAGTTGGTATGGCAGGGCCATCCCGTGCTGCTGGTGGGAACGACAGACTCCGACCGTCGCTTCCACCCTTTTGGTGTGGCAGTCACTGAAGGGGAAACAACCGCCGACTATGCGTTTCTGTTCAATTCACTGAAAGTCACCCTGGAGCGGCTCTCGCCTGGTTGGGTGATTCTACTATTATAGTGTATATGTTGCGTCCGCTTCCCGCATTTGTCCAGAAACCGCACATGCGGATTCTGGACGCGTTTTGATCCAGATTTCGCATAATGCGAAGCTTGGACGACACGGCGTCCAGAATCGGCATTGGAGAGAAGAGCCATGCTCCACCACACAACGCGTAATCTGGACGTCCAGAATCAGCATCCCTATGACTTGGAGGCGCACAGCAGGCCTGAGCAGGGGGTGAAGTAGATGGAGGAGTGTTCATCCCACTTACAGTTTGCACTAAAACTCTGTCGACGTCGCAGTCTGGCTCTCAGCTGAGGCTTAGCGCGACCACCAACTTGAAGTCGGTCACCGGTCGCGTTAAGCCTAAGGTTCGACCCGCCAGACTGCGACGCCGACCAACTCTTGTGAACTGTGGGTACAGGGCGAGCCTAAGCATAGCCTGATTTCAAGCAAAATCATGGTTTCAAGGACAGTAACCATGTATTCAATCAAGAATGTGGATTCTGGACGTCCAAGTATACAAAGCCAAGAACGTGCTTCTTCTATCACCAAACCGAATTCTGGACAGCGCCGCGTACGGAGTCCGCAATATGCTGAATGTGGATGGGTCGCCATCCAGAATCCGCATATGCGGATTCTGGACGAATGCGGATTCTGGACGTCACATACTGTACAACACTAACATTACGTACCATATTAACACAGTGGTAATGCCACCGACGTCAAAAGTTTATTGGTATATTGCAGCAACTTGCAAAGCGCACTTTCAGTTACAAAGCTGGTGTCTACTCGTACATGACGTGCCTTACGTCAAAATCAAACTTTTGAGGGTCGAATTTGCAACCGAGCTATCTGGTTGCGGATGGAGCTTCGGCCATCCATGCGGGATTCCGTCAAGTTTTTGGAGACGAGCCAACAATCAGAATGTGTTGGTTTCACGCCATCAGCGCCATTGATCGCAACAAGCATTTCATCGCAATTCCAAAGGAATCCCGGAAGCTTATCCGCGACGATATTTGCACCCTGCAGTTGGCCAACGACAGAAGCAGCTTTGAAGCGGCCGCCACTCTCTTTCTGGAGAAGTGGACGGGAATTTCGGAGGAGATAAAGACTTTCTTGAACTACTTTCGACAACAGTGGCTGGAATCAGTCCCGAACTGGTAACCAAGCAGTGCGATTGATTACCTATTCTGTGCTTCGCCAACGGTGTTTGCCTTTACTGAAGATATAAATTGGTGTACTTCGAATTATTAAGGCTCACAGAATGCACATTTGACACCTTCAGGTATGAGGGGGTTGCCCTTGGCATTCCCAGCACCAACAACGCCCTCGAGTCCTTCAACGGCGCGATCAAGAAGCAGGACACCCTGCGCGAGCGTTTGCCACTCAATCAGTTTCTCCAATTGATGGAGACTGAAATCCTCAAGCGCTGGTCGTGCGAGCGAGACCCCGCTGCTGAAAACTGGAAGCCTTTCGCCAAAACGCCGACCAAAACCGCCGAAATCTGGAAGAAGGCCTACCTCTGGGCCAAGGAGCAGCGTCACATGAGGAGGGACATGCACGACGATGGCAGCGTCACGGCCTTTGTCTGCGCGTCCACTCGGCCCACTCAGCACATCTCCGTGGCTGACGTCGACCTCTACAAGAAGCAGTTGCGCTTGTGCAATTGGTCTTCCTTCGCCGAATTCGAGTCAACGCGTCTGCACTCCATGCACAAAGTGGAAGTGCCTGCCGGCAACTGGGAGAAGGCCTTGTGCAACTGTCCCGCTTTCCAGAAGGCCTATGTCTGCAAGCACTCAGTTGGAGTGCCCATTCGGCTGCAGTCACCAGGCTGCATTGTGCCAGAAAGCGCGAAAATGGCCGCCACCAAATTGAAGTCGCGCAAGCGGGGTAGAGTGGCCCAGGCCAAGCCAGCGCTGGAGAAGCAGTAGTCGAAAGCACGATGTGTCACGTTGTTGGTTGTTTTGTTGTTGTAGCGATCTGTTCAGGGCCCGGCTGTGGTCGTGAAAATTGAAAATGTCAGTATGATGAGGAGAGCCCAACAGACTTGTTGGCGAATTGTTACTGGCGAAACGCGGCGCGAAGCGCTGCGCGCTGGGTGGGGGTGGGGCGGCGGCGGCGGCAGGCGATGTTTGCTTCGCTCACATCGCCTGCCGCCGCCGCCGCCCCTCCCCCACCCAGCGCACGACGCCCCCTCGTACCCCCCCCCCCCCCCCCCCCCATCCCCGACCCCCCGCCACCCCCCCCCCCCCCCCCCCCTTCCCCCGTCGGCTCCCCACCCCTCCCCCCCCCCCCCCCCCCCCCCCCCCCCCCTCCCATCCTCACACCGCCCTTCCATGTTCTCTACACTCCTCATCCCCTCGCTCCCACACACGTCCCAACAAGCATGTGTGCCTATTTGAATGTGGTCAAAGAGGCTTGTGCATTACCTACGATCGCCATGAGCCGTTCTTTCTGTCTTATAAAACGAGAGACGTCAGTGACTGAACAAACGTCGTGGTGCAACGCAGACTTTCGGGCGCACCGTTGTCTGTGTGCGCACATAGAATAAAGGTATGCATGCACACATTCTGGCCAAGCACGACACTCTAAGTTGACGCCAGACATTGTTAGCTGGACGCGAGACTGAGAGCTGCGCCCCCGCGATTGGATCGATATCTGTGAAGTTACACATTTATCTGTGATGTTACACATTTATCTGTGAAGATACACATTTATCTGTGAAGTTACACATTTATCTGTGAAGTTACACATTTATCTGTGAAGTTACACGTTTATCTGCGATGTTACACATTTATCTGTGATGTTACGTATTTATCTGTGATGTTACACATTTATCTGTGCCAAATACACATGGACTAGGCCGCTACAAGTTATCTGTGAAGATACCCATTTATCTGTGGCCGTACCAATCTATCTGTGCCCCACCATTTTCTCCTACATGGTTTTGCTATTCTTATTCAGTATATTATTCAGTTTTAATTTACTGTAATTAGACTGGCACATAAATAATTTAGTAAGCATCGAAATGCTAATTTTTCTAGCAGTAGCTGGTTGTTAACAGCTTAGCATCATTTAGTGTAGTAATCTAGAGAAATGCGACCAGCCAACCAAAGGAACCAAGTGGCAGCGTGTGCGCCTAAGTTATAAAACAAAGATTTTGATTCCTTTGGTTGAATGCACGCTCTCTGAGCGTACCATAGGTGCAGGAAACTGTGTCCGCTTACATTTCGTTGACAGTGGGCAGAAAGACTGCCTACTCTTGCTACCTACACTGTTGGGACCAGGCGCATTGGCAACAAGAAGAATCGTCGGTGCCGCGAACGAGATGCTATCTGCGCCCTTCCATTCGTCAGAGGCAGAGAGGCAGTGAGAGCCGCTGTGGGGTATGTAGGTGTGTATCTCTCGCGGCAACCGTTGGGGGACTGTCAGCGTTCTTCTCGACAGAAGAGGAAGAAGGTACATAGCGCGAGCGCCTGTCGACTCAGCGTCTCTTGCGTGGCTCAGGTTTTGGCTGTTCTCGGTCGTTGAACGATCACGTTTCTCCTTGGAAAGGGGAGAGAGGGACATGGTCCACTCGCGCGCGCGCGCGCACACACACACACACACACACACACACACACACACACACACACACACACACACACACACACACACACACACACACACACACACACACACACACACACACACACACACACACACACACACACACACACACAGACACACACACACACACACACACACACACACACACACACACACACACACACACACACACACACACACACACACACACACACACACACACACACACACACACACACACACACACACACACACACACACACACACACACACACACACACACACACACACACACACACACACACACACACACACACACACACACACACACACACACACACACACACACACACACACACACACACACACACACACACACACACACACACACACACACACACACACACACACACACACACACACACACACACACACCCTCCTCTCTCTCTCTCTCTCTCTCTCTCTCTCTCTCTCTCTCTCTCTCTCTCTCTCTCTCTCTCTCTCTCTCTCTCTCTCTCTCTCTCTCTCTCACACACACACACACACACGCGTGGTTGTTTTTCTTGTGGTGTCGGGGGGAGAGAGAGAGAGAGAGAGAGAGAGAGAGAGAGAGAGAGAGAGAGAGAGAGAGAGAGAGAGAGAGAGAGAGAGAGAGAGAGAGAGAGAGGGGGGGGGGGGGGACACACACACACACACACACACACACACACGCGGACACAGGGGTTGTGCACACACACAGCACACATGCTCGTGCGTGTTCGGTTCTGTCTCAGCTACCCCGTCTCACCCGAGAGAGAGAGAGAGAGCGGTGCAGCTGGCTTAAGCTTAGGCTTAGGCTCTACATGGTTTTGCTATTCTTATTCAGTATATTATTCAGTTTTAATTTACTGTAATTAGACTGGCACATAAATAATTTAGTAAGCATCGAAATGCTAATTTTTCTAGCAGTAGCTGGTTGTTAACAGCTTAGCATCATTTAGTGTAGTAATCTAGAGAAATGCGACCAGCCAACCAAAGGAACCAAGTGGCAGCGTGTGCGCCTAAGTTATAAAACAAAGATTTTGATTCCTTTGGTTGAATGCACGCTCTCTGAGCGTACCATAGGTGCAGGAAACTGTGTCCGCTTACATTTCGTTGACAGTGGGCAGAAAGACTGCCTACTCTTGCGGCCTACACTGTTGGGACCAGGCGCACTGGCAACAAGAAGAACCGTCGGTGCCGCGAACGAGATGCTATCCTGCGCCCTTCCATTCGTCAGAGGCAGAGAGGCAGTGAGAGCCGCTGTGGGGGTATGTAGGTGTGTATCTCTCGCGGCAACCGTTGGGGGACTGTCAGCGTTCTTCTCGACAGAAGAGGAAGAAGGTACATAGCGCGAGCGCCTGTCGACTCAGCGTCTGTTCATGGCTCGGGTTTTGGCTGTTCTCGGTCATTGAAGGTCGATCACGTTTCTCCTTGGAAAGGGGAGAGAGGGACATGGTCCACTCGCGCGCACACACACACACACACACACACACACACACACACACACACACACACACACACACACACACACACACACACACACACACACACACACACACACACAAGTAGTAACGACATACATATTAGGGAGTAAAACGTGGCAGTGGCACTGGCACGCCCTAAGAGCAGAGTAGAAATTGGGGAGCAGCACAATTTTAGGGAGTAGCACAATTTTTTAGGGAGTAGGACAATTTTTAGGGAGTAGAAAATTTTTTCAGGGGAGTTAAGAGAATTAGGCAGGAGTAAGAGGAATTAGGGAGTAGATTTTGGATTAGAATTGAGGAATTAGCTGAAATGGCACACAGCCAGTGTATCCTTCAATTGTACCTGTTCTCACCGTCTCTCCTTCCTCCCCTCCTCTCTCCCTCTACTCACTCTCCCCCTCCCTCTCTCCTGCCCCATGGGAAGGGCATTCTATTTGAGACTTGCGCAATTTCTGACCAGACAAATTTTGGTCCTCCCCACTTTTACTCAGCGAGATTTTGTGCAGCAAATTTTTTACTCAGCACATTTTGGGCACCGAATTTTATTGCGAGTTATATTTATTTACACAGCAGATTTTGTG